>CM026262.1:28304722-28560264 GCA_014851425.1 Senna tora
GGGTTTAGGGTTTGTGGTCTAGGATTTAGAGTTTAGGGTATACGGCTTAGGGTTTAGGGTTTAGGGTTTAAGGTTTATGATTTATGGTTCAGGGTTAGCGTTTAGGGTTTAGGGTTTCGAGTTTAGGTTTTAGGGTTTAGTGCGTAGGGTCTAAGGTTTAGTGTTTAGGATTTAGGGATTAGGTTTTTGGGTTTAGGATTTTTGGGTTTAGGGTTTAAGGTTTAGGCTCTAGGTTTTAGGGTTTAGGGTTTAGTGTCTAGGGTTTAGGATCTAGGGTTTAGGGTTTAGGGTTTGGGGTTTAAGGTTTAGGGTTTAGGGTCTAGTGACTAGGGTTTAGGATCTAGCGTTTAGGGCTTAGGGTTGAGGGTTTAGGGTTTAGGGTTTAGGGTTTTAAGGTTTAGGGATTACAGTTTAAGTTTCAGGATTTAAGGTTTAGGGTTTAGGGTTTAGAGTTTAGGGTATAGGTTTTAGGGTTTAGGGTTTGTGGGTTTCGGATTTAGGGATTAGTGTTTAGGGTCTACGGTCTAGGGTTTAGGGTTTAAGGTCCGAGGTTTAGGGTTTAAGGTTTAGGGTTTAGGGTTCAGGTTTTAGGGTTTTGGGTTTAAGGTTTAACGTTTAGCGTTTCTGGTCTAGGGTTTAGGGTTTAAGGTTTAGGGTATTTGGGTTTAAGATTTTTGGTTTTAGGTCTTAGAGTTTAGGGTTTAGGGTTTAGGGTTTAAGGTTTAAGGTTTAAGGTCTACGGTTTAGGTTCTAGGGTTTTGGGTCTAGGGTTTAGGGTTTAGGGTTTAGAGTTTTGGGATTTAGGATTCAGAGTTTAGGGTTTAAGTTCTAGGGTCTAGGGTTTAGGGTTTAGGGTTTAGGGTTTAGGGCTTAGGGTTTAGGGTTAAGGGTCTAGGGTTTGGGGTTTAGGGTTTATGGTTTAAGTTTGAGAGTTTAGGGTTTAATGTCTAGGGTTTAGGGTTTTCCGTTTAGGGTTTAGAGTTTAGGGTTTTAGGTTTAGGGGTTTAGGGTTTAGGGTTTAAGGTCTAGTGTTTAGGGTTATTTCGGGTTTTGGGTTTAGGGTTTAGTGTTTATGGGTTTATTGTCTAGGCTTTAGGGTCTAGGGTTTAGGGTTTGTGGTCTAGGATTTAGGGATTTGGTTTTAGGGTCTTGGGTTTAGGGTTTAAGGTATAGGGTTTAGGGGTTATGGTTTAAGGTTCAAGAATTATGGTTCAGGGTTAGGGTTTAGGGTTTAGGGTTTACTGCATAGGGTCTAAAGTTTAGTGGCTAGGGTTTTGGGATTAGGTGTTAGGGTTTAGGGTTTTTGTGGTTAGGGTTTAGGCTCTAGGGTTTAGAGTCTAGGGTTTAGTGTGTAGGGTTTTGGGCCTAGGGTTGAGGGTTTGGGGTTTGGAGTCTAGCATTTAGAGTTTAGGGTCTAGCGACTAGGGTTTTGGATCTAGGGGTTTGGGCTTCTGGTTTAGTGTTTAGGGTTTCGGGTTTAGGGTATAGGGTTTAGGGTTTCGGGTTTAGGGTTTAGGGTTTAGTGTTTAGTGCTTAGTGTTTAGTGTTTAGGGTTTATGGTTTCGAGTTTGGAGTTTGGAGTTTAAGATTTTAAGGTTTAGGGTTTAGAATTTAGGATTTAGGGTTTAGGGTTTAGGGTTTAGAGTTTAGGGTTTAGGTTTTAGGGTTTAGGGTTTGGGTTTAGGGATTTTGCATTTCAGATTTAGGGTTTAGTGTTTAGGGTCTCGGGTTTAGGGCTTAGGGCTTAGGGTTTTGGGTTTACGGTCTGAGGTTTAGGGTTTAGGGTTTAGGGTTTAGGGTTTGCGGTTCAGGGTTTAGGGTTTGGTGTTTAAGGTTTAGGGTTTACGGTTTTTGGTCTAGGGTTTTGGGTTTAGGGTTTTTCGGTTTAGGATTTATAGTTTTAGCGCTTAAAGTTTAGGGATTAGGGTTTAAGGTTTAGGGTCTAGGGTTTAGGGTTTAGGGTCTAGGGTTTAGGGTTTAGGGTTTAGGGTTTAGGGTCTAGGGTTTAGGGTTTATGTTGTAGGGGTTTGGGGTTTAGGATTTAGTGTTTAGGGTTTAAGTTCTTGGGTCTAAGGTTTATGGTTTTGGGTTTAAGGTTTAGGACTTAGGGTTTAGTGTTAAGGGTCAAGGGATTGGCGTTTAGGATTTAGGGTTTCGGTTTTAAGGTTTAGGGTTTAGGGTCTAGGGTTTAGAGTTTAGGGTTTTGAGTTTAGGCTTTAGGGTTTAGAGTTAAGAGTTTAGGGTTTTGTATCTAGGGTTTAAGGTTTAGGGTTTAGAATTTAGGGTCTAGTGTTTAGGGTTTTAGGTTTATGGTTTAGGTTTAGGGTTTAGGCTTTAGTGTTTAGGCTTTAGGTTTTGGGGTTTACGATTTAGGGTTTAAGGTCTAGGGTTGAGAGTTTAGGGTCTAGGGTTTAGGGTTTAGGGTTTAGGGTTTAGTGTTTAGGGTGTAGGGTTTAGGGTTTAGTCTCTAGGGTTTAGGGTTTAAGGTTTGTGGTCTAGGATTTAGGGTTTAGGGTTTAGGGTTTAGAGTTAAGGGTATAGGGGTTTAGGGTTTATGGTTTATAATTTAGGGTTCAGGGTTATAGTTGACGGTTTATTGTTTAGGTTTTATGGTTTAGGGTTTAGTGTTTAGGGTCTTCGGATTATGGGTTAGGTTTTAGAGTTTTGGGCTTTTGGGTTTAGGGTTTAGCGTTTAGCGCTTAGGGTTTAGGGTTTAGGGTTTAGGGTTTAGGGATTAGGGTTTAGGGTTTAAGAGTCAGGGTTTATGGTTTAAAGTCTAGGGTTTAGGGTTTAGGGTTTAGAGTTTAGGGTTTAGGGTTTAGGGTCTAAAGTTTAGGGTTTAGGGTCTATGGTCTAGTGTTTAGGGTTTAGGATTTAGGGTTTAGGGTTTAGGGTTTAGGGTTTAGAGCTTTAGGGTCTAGGTTCTAGGGTTTAAGGTTTAGGGTTTAGGGGTTAGGGCTTAGGGTTTAGGGTCTAGGGTTTAGGGTCAAGGGTTTAGGGTTTAGGGTTTTAGGGTTTAGGGTCTAGGGTCTAGGGTTTAAGGTTTAGGGTCTAGGGTTTAGGGCTCAAGGTTTAGGGTTTAGGGATTAGGTCATAGGGTTTAGGGTTTAGGGTATAAGGTTTAGGGTCTAGGGTTTAAGGTTTAGGTTTTAGGGTTTATTATTTAGGGATTAGGGTTTAGGGGTTAGGGTTTAGGATTTAGGGTTTAGGGTTTAGCGCTTAAGGTCTAAGGTTTAGGGTTTAGGATTTAGGTTTTAGGGTTTAGGGTTTAGGGTTTAGGGTTTAGGATTTAGGGTTTGGGGTTTAGGGTCTAAGGTCTAGATTTTAGGGTTTATGATTAGGGTTTAGGGTTTAGGGTTTTAGGATTTGGGTTTAGGGTTTTGGGTTTTGGGTTTAGGGTCTAGGGTCTAGGGTCTACGATTTAGGGTCTACGGTTTTTTGGTTTAGGGTTTAGGGTTTAGGGTTAGGGTCTAGGGTTTAGGGTATAGGGTTTAGGGTTTAAGGTTTAAGGTTTAGGGGCTAAGGTCTAGGGTTTTGGGTTTAGGGTATAGGGCTTAGGGTATAGGGTTTAGGGCTTAAGGTTTAGGGTCTAGTGTTTAAGGTTTAGGGTTTTGGGTTTAGGGTTTAGGATTTATCGTTTATGTTTTAAGATTTACGGTTTAGGGTTTAAGGTCTAGGGTTTAGGGTTTAGGATTTAAGGTTTAAGGTTGAGGGTTTAGGGTTTGGGGTTTGGGGTTTTGGATTTTGGGTCTAGGGTCTAGGGTCTATGATTTAGGGTCTACAGTTTTTGGGTTTAGGGTTTAGGGTTAGGGTTTAGAGTTTTAGGGTATTGGGTATAGGGTCTAGGGTTTATGGTCTAAGGTTTAGGGTTTGGGATTTAGGACTTAGGGTTTAGGTTGTAGGGTTTAGGGGTTTAGGCTTAGGGTTTAGGGTTCTAATGTTTTGGGTCTAGGGTTTTTGATTTAGGCTCTAACGTGTAGGGTCTAGGATTTAGGGTTCAGGGTCTTGGGTTTTGGGTTTAGGATTTAAGGTTTAGAGTTTAGGGTTTAGGGTTTCGAGTTTAGGCTTTAGGGTTTAGAGTTTAAAGTTTAGGGTTTTAGATTTATGGTTTAGGGATTACGGTTTAGGGTTTCCTTGTTTAGGGTTTAAGGTTTAGGGTATAGGGTCTAGGGTTTAGGGTTTAGGGTTTGGGGTCTATGGTTTAAGATTTAGGGTTTAGGGTTTAGAGTTTAGGGTCTATGCTTTAGTGTCTAAGGCCTAGGGTTTTGGGTTTAGGATTTAGGGTCTATTGTTTAGAGCTTCAGGTTTAAGGGCTAGGGTTTAGGGTTTGGGGTTTAGGGTCTAAGGTTTAGGTTTTAGGGTCTAAGGTTTATGTTTTCGGGTTTAGTGTCTAGGGTTTAGAGTCTAGTGTTTAGGGTTTGGGGTTTAGGGTTTAGGGTATAGGGTTTAGTGTTTAGAGTTTAGAGTCTAGGGTTTAGGGTTTGGGGTTTAGGGTTTGGGGTTTAGGGTTTAGGATTTTGGGTCTAGGGTTTAGGGTTTAGGTTTTAGTGTTTAGGGTTTAGGGTTTAGGGTTTACGGCTTATGGTTTAGGGTTTGGGGTTCTGTTTTTAGGGTTTTGGGTTTGGGGTCTAGGTTCTAGGGTCTAGGGTTTAGGATTTAGGCTGTAGGGTCTAGGGTCTAGGATATAGGGTTTAGGATCTAGGGTTTAGAGTTTGGGATTTAGGATTTAGCGTTTAGGATTTCGGGTTTAGTGTTTAGGGTTTAGGGTTTAGGGATTAAAGTTTAGGGTTTTGGATTCAAGGTTTAGGGTTTATGGTTTAGGGTTTCATTGTTTAGGGTCTAGGGTTTAGGGTATAGGGTCTAGTGTTTAGGGTCTAGGGTTTGGGGTTTAGGGTTTAGGGTCTAGGGTTTAGGTTCTAAGGTCTAGGGTTTAGGGTTTAGGATTTAGGGTCTAGTTTTTAGGGTTTCGGGTTTATTGTCTAGGGTTTAGGTTTTAGGGTTTAGGGTCTAAGGTTTAGGTTTTAGGGTCTAGGGTTTAGGTTTTCGGGTTTAGTGTCTAGGGTTTAGAGTCTAGTGTTTAGGGTTTGGGGTTTAGGGTTTGGGGTCTAGGGCTTACAGTTTAGGGTCTAGGGACTAGGGTTTACGGTCTATGTTTTAGGACTTAGGGTTTAGGGTTTAGGGTCTAGGGTAAAGGGTATAGGGTTTAGGGTTTAGGGTTTAGTGTTTAGAGTTTAGAGTCTAGGGTTTAGGGTTTGGGGTTTAGGGTTTAGGATTTTGGGTCTAGGGTTTAGGGTTTAGGTTTTAGTGTTTAGGGTTTAGGGTTTAGGGTTTAGGGCTTATGGTTTAGGGTTTGGGGTTCTGTTTTTAGGGTTTTGGGTTTGGGGTCTAGGTTCTAGGGTCTAGGGTTTAGGATTTAGGCTCTAACGTGTAGGGTCTAGGATTTAGGGTTTAGGGTCTTGGGTTTAGGGTTTAGGATTTAAGGTTTAGGGTTTAAGGTTTAGGGTTTAGGATTTAGGCTTTAGGGTTTAGAGTATAAGGTTTAGGGTTTTAGATTTAGGGTTTAGGGATTACAGTTTAAGGTTGACTTGTTTAGGGTCTAGAGTTTATGGTTTAGGGTCTAGGGTTTAGTGTTTGGGTTCTAGAGACTAGGGTCTAGGGTCTAGGGTCTAAGGCCTAGGGTTTAGGGTTTAGGATTTAGGGTCTAGTGTTTAGGGTTTCGAGTTTAAGGTCTAGGGTTTAGGTTTTGGGGTTTAGGGTCTAAGGTTTATGGTTTAGGGTCTAGGGTTTTGGTTTTCGGGTTTATTGTCTAGGGTTTAGAGTCTAGTGTTTAGGGTTTGGGGTTTGGGGTTTGGGGTCTAGGGCTTAGAGTTTAGGGTCTAGGGACTAGGGTTTAGGGTCTAGGGTTTAGGGCTTAGGGTTTAGGGTTTAGGGTTTAGGGTTTAGGGTATAGGGTATAGGGTTTAGGGTTTAGGGTTTAGTTTTTAGAGTTTAGAGTCTAGGGTTTAGGGTTTGGGGTTTAAGGTTTGGGGTTTAGGGTTTAGGATTTTGGGTCTAGGGTTTAGGGTTTAGGTTTTAGTGTTTAGGGTTTAGGGTTTAGGGTTTAGGGCTTATGGTTTAGGGTTTGGGGTTCTGTTTTTAGGGTTTTGGGTTTGGGGTCTAGGTTCTAGGGTCTAGGGTTTAGGGTTTAAGGCTTAGGGTTTAGGGTTTAGGGTCTGAGGTTTATGGTTTAGGGTTTAGAGTTTAGAGTTTAGAGTTTATAGTTTAAGGTTTAGAGTTTATGGTTTCGGGTCTAGGGTTTAAGGTTTATGGTTTTTGGGCTTACAATTTAGGGTTTTAAGGCTTAGAGTTTAGGGTTTAGGGTTTAGGGTTTAGGGTTTAGGGCTTAGAGTTTAGGGTTTAGGGTTTAGGGTTTAGGGTTTAGGGTTTAAGTTCTACGGTCTAGGGTCTAGGGTTTAGGTTTTAGGGTCTAGTGTGTAAGGTCTAAGGTTTAGGGTTTAAGGTTTAGGGTTTAGGGTTTATGGTTTACGGTCTAGGATTTAGGGTTTAGGGTTTAGGGTTTAGGGTATAGGGTTTAGAGTTTTGGGGTTTAGGATTTACAGTTTAGGGTTTTAATTCTAGAGTCTAGGGTTTAGGGTCTAGGGTTTAGGTTTTAGGGTAAAGTGTGTAGGGTCTAGGGTTTAGGGATTAGGGTTTAGGGTTTAGGGTTTAGGGTTTTGGTTTATGGTCTAGGATTTAATGTTTAGGGTCTAGGGTTTAGAGTTTTGGGGATTAGGATTTAGAGTTTAGGGGTTAAGTTCTTGGCTCTAGGGTTTAGGGTTTTTGTGTTTAGGGTTTAGCTTTTAGCATTTAGTGTTTAGGGTTTAGGGTTCAGGGTCTAGCGTCTAGGATTTAGGGGTTAGGACATATGTTTTAGGGTTTAGGGTTTAGGTTCTAGGGTTTAGTGTCTAAGGTTTAGGGTCTATTGTTTAGGGTTTGTGGTGTAGGATTTAGGGTTTAGGTTTTGGGGTCTAGGGTTTAGGGTCTAGGGTTCAGAGTTTAGGGTATAGGGTATAGGGTTTAAGGTTTAGAGTTTAGGGTTTAGGGTTTAGGGTTTAGGTTTTAGGGTTTCGAGTATAGGGTATAGTGTTTAGGGTTAGGGTTTAGGGTTTAAGGTTTACGATTTAGGGTTTAGGTTTTAGGGTTTAGTATATAGGGTCTAGGGTTTAGGGTCTAGGGTTTATTATTTAGGGTTTAGGGTTTAGGTTTAAGGTTTAGTGTGAAGGGTTTAAGGTTTAAGGTCTAGGGTTTAGGTTTTAGGTTTTAGGGTTTAAGATTTAGGGTTTTTGGGTTTAGGGTTTAAGGTATAGCGTTTAGGGTTTAGGGTGTAGGGTCTAGGATATAGGGTTTAGGGTTTTTGGGTTTAGGATTTAGGGTTCGGAATTTAGGGTTTAGGGTCTAGGGTTTAAGGTTTAGGGTTTAGGGTCTGATGTTTAGGGTTTAGGGTTCAGGTTTTCGTGTTTAGGGTTTAGGGTTTAAGGTTTATTGTTGTCGGTCTAGGGTTTAGGGTCTAGGGTCTAGGGTTTGGGGATTAGGGATTAGGGTTTAGTGTCTAGGGTTTAGGGTTTAGGATTTAAGGTCTAGTGTTTAGGGTTTTGGGTTTATGGTTTAGGTTTTAGGGTTTAGTGTCTAAGCTTTAGGTTCTAGGGTTTAGGGTTTGTGATCTAGGATTTAGGGTTTAGGTTTTTGGGTCTAGGATTTAAGGTTAAGGGTTTAGGGTTTAGAGTTTAAGGTATACGGTTTAGGGTTTAGGGCTTAAGGTTTTGACTTTTGGGTTTAGGGTTAAGGTTTAGGGTTTATTATTTACGACTTAGGGTTTAGGATTTAGGGCTTAGGGTTTAGTGTTTATGATCTTGGGTCTAGGGTCTAGGGTTTAGTCTTTAGGTTTTAGGGTTTAGGGTTTTTGGGTTTACGGTTTAGGGTCTAGGGTCTAGTATTTAGGGTTTAGGATATAAAGTTTAGGCTTTTGGGTTTAGGATTTAGGGTTTAGAGTTTAGGTTTTTGGGTTTAGGGTCTAGCATTTAGGGTTGAGGATTTAGGGTCTAGTGTTTAGGTTTTCGAGTTTAGGGTTTAGGTTTTAGGGTTTAGTGTCTAGGCTTCAGGGTCTAGGGTTTAGGGTTTGTGGTCTAGGATTTAGGGTTTAGGTTTTAGGGTCTAGGGTCTAGGGTTTACGGTCTAGGGTTTAGAGTTTAGGGTATAGGGTTTAGGTTTAGGGGTTTAAGGTTTAGGATTTAGGGTTCTGGGTTAGGGTTTCGGTTTAGGGTTTAGGTTTTATGGTTTAGTGTGTAGGGTCTAGGGTCTAGGGTTTAGGCATTACGTTTTAGGGTTTAGGGTTTTTGGGTTTAGGGTTTAGGGTTTAGAGTTTAGGGTCTAGGGTCTAGAGTCTAGGGTTTAGGGTTTAGGACATAGGGTTTCGGGTTTAGGGTATAGGTTTTAGGGTTTATTGTCTAGGGTTTAGGGTTTGTGGTCTAAGATTTAGGGTTTAGGTTTTAGGGTCTATGGTTTAGGGTTTAGGGTTTAGGGTCTAGAGTTTAGGGTATAGGGTTTAGGGTTTAGGGTTTAGGGTTTGAGGTTTAGGTTTTAGGGTTTAGTCTATAGGGTATAGGGTTTAGGCTCTAGGGTTTTGGGTTTAGGTTTTAGGGTTTAGGGTTTAGGGTTTAGCCATTAGCCTTTAGGGTTTAGGGTTTAGGGTCTAGGCTTTATTGTTTACAGTTTAGGGTTTAGGGTTTAGTTTGTAGGGTTTAGGGTTTAAGGTCTGGGGTTTAGGATTTGGGTTTTAGGGATTAGGGTTTAGGGTTTTTGGGTTTAGGGTTTAGGGTTTAGCGGTTAGGGTTTAATGTCTAGGGTCTAGGGTTTAGGGTTTAGGACTTAGGCTTTAGGGTTTAGGGTTTAAGGTTTAGGGTTTAGGGTTTGGGGTCTAGGGTTTAGGGTTTAGGGTCTAGGGTTTAGGGTGTAGGCTCTAGGCACTAGGGTCTAGGGTTTACGCTCGAGGTCTAGGGTTTAGGGTTTTATTGTTTAAGGTTAGGGTTAGGATTTAGGGTTTAGGGTTTAGGGTGTTAGGGTTTAAGGTTTAGGGATTAGGGTTTAGGGTCTAGGGTCTAGGGTTTAGGGTTTAGGGTTCAAGTTTTAGGGTCTAGGTTTCAGATTTGGGGTTTAGGGTCTTGGGTTTACTGTTTAGGGTCTAGGGTCTAGGGTTTAGGGCTTACGGTTGAGGGTTTAGGGTTTAGGGTTTCGGGTCTAGGGTCTAGGGTTTACGGTTTAGCATTTAAGGTCTAGGGTTTTGGGTTTTGGGTTTTGGATTTAGGGTTTAGTGTTTAGGGTTTAGTGTTTAGGTTTTAGTGTTAAAGGTTTCGTGTTTTGGATTTAGGCTCTAAAGTTTAGGGTTTTGGGTTTAAGGTTTAGCATTTAGGTTTTGGGTTTACGGTTTAGGGTCTTCGGTCTAGGGTCTAAGATTTAGGGTTTAGGCTTTAGGGTTTAGGTTTTAGAGTTCAGTGTCTTGGGTTTAGGGTTTAGGGTTTGGAGTTTGCGGTTTGCGGTCTATGGTTTAAAGTTTAGGGTGTAGGGACTAGGGTTTAGGGTCTAGGGTTTAGCTCTTAAGGTTTAGGGTTTAGGGTTTAGGGTTTAGGATTTATGGTTTAAGGTTTACGATTTAGGGTTTAGTGTCTAGTGTTTAGGGTTTAGGGTTTAGGGTTTAGGGTCTAACGTCTACGGTCTACGGTTTAGGGTTTATGGTTTAGGGTTTAAGGTGTTTGGGTTTAGGATTTAGGGTTTTGAATTTAGGGTCTAGGGTCTAGGGTTTAGGGTTTAGGGCATACGGTTTAGGGTTTAGGGTCTAAGGTTTAGGGTTTAGGGTTTAGGGTTCATGGTTTTGGGTTTAGGGTTCATGATTTTGGGTTTAGGGTTTCGGGTCTAGGGTTTTGGGGTTAGGGTTTTTGGGTTTAGGATTTGGGGTTTTAGGGCTTAAAGTTTAGAGTTTAGGGTTTAGGCACTACAACATTTTATGCTTTTTGCAACGGTAAAAAATTGTTCTCTAATATATGAAAACCGTTGCCTATTGGTATAGGCAACATTTTTTTGCCGTACTATATTCCGCCGTTACCTATTGTCTATGGCAACGAATTTTGCATTTAGTGGCCACATATTTGAAAACCGTTCCCTATACTGATTCAATAGGCAACGGCTTTCATGTGCTAAAACAAACAACATTTTGTAACCGTTGCTCTTTTAAACAATAAGAATTAGATGTTGCTTATTAGATGTGTCTACAAAATTAAACCGTTGTCTAAAGTTTCTTTTAGGCAACAATTTTTGTTTAATATTATTTGAACAACTAAAAAATGATGCCTATTCTTTTAGACAACATTTGTTTAAAAAACATTTTTAAGAACAATAATTTGAATTAATATATAAAAATGGATTAAGTAACAATTTCCATTGTTCCCACTTATTGTTATACACCAGCATAGATCATATTTTACATTCCACAAATAAAAAATAAATATTTAGAACAAATCATGTTATCATTACAATATTGTTCCTCATAAACTTTTAATGAAATAATCCTAAGATCAAACTATAAAATTTGACATACATCCAAAAAAATGAACAAATCATAGAAAACTCAAATAAAAGTTTACAAGGTTAATAATCCTATATCCAAAATATATATTAGACATGCTGGCATTATGAAGGCTTGCATCTTTTTCATCTAGTTGTACCTAGATAAGAAAAAATGAAATATTTGAAATTTAAGATGTAAAAAGAATGAAAGCATTTTAAATTGAGAAAAAATTATAGAATTGAAAAAACTTTATTTTTTTCCTTTAGACAATATAAGTGTGAAGATGAGCATAAAAAAGTAAAATACCTTAGTGGTTTCGAGCATGTGTTATAAAGTGCAAACTATTTTCCCCCTTTTTCATTTGATGTCCCTGTGTAAATGAGAGAAGCCAAAACAATCAAGTTAAATAATATCAAAGTCCTATTAATTAAATAGTAAGAAAAGCCTAAAGCATATGGTCTGCCAACACGGCCTAAACAATATCAGTATTGAGTACATTTTTCTTGTGGACTTAAAATCATCTCGTATGCACTACACATTATTCAAAAGTAAGATGTCGTGCCTTCACACATATAGGAATTGGATTCAAAAACAAGATAAAAATGAAAATGAAATCATATTATCACTTCAAATATATAAGGTAGAACTAGTCTGCCATCTAGGGGCTCTACTTTTTCATTCATAACTTAAGCATAAAAGTCAATCCTATATGAGATATTGTGTCCTCTGCCTCTTTTATTATCCATTTCATCCAGAAACATAAAAAAAAACATTAATATATAGTTCATCTAGATAAATGCATTAATTTGTAAAGGGTACTATTAAACACAAATCTTTTTAGAAAGTGTTAGAGATTAACACAAATATCTTTGAAAGTATAAACCCACATCTCCAATCTGCATCTCAGCATCCCTCTCCCTTCTTTCTTTTTTCTTTTTTTACAAAAATATATTAGAGACTCTTAATTACCTAGATAAAACAAGAAAGTATTTGTGGAATTTAAGTACGGAAAAAAACAATTCTTGACATCCTTGATTGAAAAAAGAGCTATTCTTGTGAGAAAGAGTGTTTGGCCAATTTAGAATATAAAAAGGTTATTAAGGGTAGTGATGATATAATGAATCAGAAATATTATATTAGCATCCAATCCTTTACAGGAAAGCAAAAGGAAGAGTGGAAGAACCCTTGGCATGACCAATTTCTACAAACAAAGATGATGCCCCCTTGTTGTAATTTCTTAAACAACCCTTTCTGCCTGAGAACAGAGTACATTGTTAAAGGATCTTACACTCCTAATTACTAAAAAACATGTTCATAAAAATAACAAATAAAAGCCAAAAATCTATTCCAAAGCTACCATTCAAATTAATAATGCAAAAGCATATGACCATTTGTCTCCATGCTTTTTTTTCATTGGATCCAAAATTTCACTTTTAATTGGTTCCTATTTACCTATACACGGTTTATGCTCTAGTCTTCATTTTGGCTATATCCCCAAACTTTCATTTCCACTTTCTCTTTATCTTCATTTATTTATTTATTTTTACAGCATCAAATATTTTTTTTAATAAAAGTTTAAATGATTGTGTGGACAGTGAGCATCAATGAATTAGAATTATTAAAAGAAATTCCTGAGGCAGATTTTCAAATCAAAATAATTCTACTCCTTCTCCCATCCATCTATATAGTTAATTAATAGTTTCATACTATGGTCTTCTCCACACAAAGTGCTAACTTGTATATATATGAAAGGAGGGCAAGACGAAAAGAAATAGAAGCAAGCATGTAAATGGAGAACAACAGAGACATAATATAAGAGAACTCAGCTACTCGTGGCTCAAAATTCAAACCCATTCTTCCTTCTTGTGGTGCAATTTTTAATGGCATGAAAGCATCGGAGTCTAGTTTGAACTTTGACCTACGCCTCTAGCCACTTGCTTGGTGCTAGGCTGCTAGCCGATGACTACTACAATTTCAGCCAAGAACCTAAACCAATCAAAGAGGAAAAATATACTGTAAAAACCCTATTATTACCCTATGATTACTTTTCCCCATAAATTACTCATATCAAGTTCATCACAATAGAGACTTGAAGAATAGGGCTTACCGAATCAAAAAAAAGTGGTCGGCCGAGACACTCAATGACAGAGGAGAAGAGTTATCCTACCTCAAATCAAATTCTAATCGAGCTTAGAAAGTAATTTTAGAAGTGCAGGACGTTATTTCCTTGGTCAGAACTCTACTTCGTGATTCCTTCCTCGCTCGAATGCGCTTATCGCCGACTGTAACGGTGGTTCCATCACCGATGAGCGTTTTGTCGATGCACAACTCCTTGCTTCGACAGTCTCACAATGATTTCTCCGTTGTTCTCCCCCTCTATCTCTGTTTCGATTCTTCTTTTCCTTTGTGAGTCGGGATAAGGAAGGATTGTGTGTGAAGGTCGTCTACAACGTTTAGGGTTTAAGGGGGTTAGGTCTTTGATTTTTTTTCCCATTTCTTAAATCAAACATAATATTTAGCCTAAAAATCAATTTATTTGAACTTTATCATCAATTTTTTTTTTAACTTGTTTAATTATTATTTATTCAAAAATTATAAGTGATAGGGAAAAGAAAAAAATGGTAATAACATAAATTAGAAAAAGAGATCAAATAAACAAGAAAAAAATAAAGTGAAATGAGAAAAAAATAATAAAATAATGTAAAACAAAAAAGGAATTTTTTTTTTTGCATTTTAGTTTTTTTTATATTTTTGAATTGATTCTGAAAAATACGATGTTTACAGATAAATTAAGATAAAAGTAAATAAAATATCAATAAGACAAAATTAAAAGTAAATAAGACAAAATAAAGTAAAAAAGCAAAAACAATAAAATACTCAAAGAAGAAATGAAAAATATGAAGATAAAAATGTGATAATATAAAGTATAACATTTGAAGATTAAAATTAAATAAAGATAAGATAAAATTAAATGACGTTTCAGAAAAATTGATAAGAATGATTTGAAGGAAAAAAATTTTTAAACAATAAAAAACTAAAAATAAATTACTAACATGTTGAGGCAAAATTTATTGGAATCAAAACGAATCGCAAACATATTTTACCTATAGCGGAACGGTTTTTATTTGTAACTTAAACAATAGGGAACGGTTTTTCTATGTACCTGAAAAATAATCTTTGTTGCTACACACATAAACCCTTGCCTAAAAGAGAGAAAAAAGACAACGGTTAAAACATGCTTCCTATTTAAGTAATGGGAACGGTTATTGAATGTTGCACAAAAAATGTTGCCTAAAGGATGCATTATTGGCTACAATAAAAGAAGTGCTGCCTATTTCGTATTTTAGTGATAGTTTTCCAAGTGTTGATAGGAAAAGTGTTGCCAAAGCCCAAAAATGTGGTAGTGAGGGTTTAGGGTTCAGGGTTTAGGGCTTAGGGTTTAGGGTTTAGGGTTTAAGGTTTAAGGTTTAGGGTTTCGGGTCAAGAATTTAGGGTTTAGGGTTTAGGGTCTAGGATTTAGTGTAACGTCCTAGTTTCTTTATTGATTTTATTTGCGGAATTGGGTTATTTACTTAACTTTTAAAATCCCGGTCCAATATTTTTTTCTTTTTCTTTTCATGTAGGATGAATAAAGTTAAGTATTTCCCCAAGGATCGCTTACTCTCGGTTGGTTATTTTATCCTAAGAAACTAGAAGTTACATGTTTGATACTCTCGCGCACTCCCAAAATCCGTACACAATGAAGTCAAGTGAAAGTGAGGTACTAATCCTCCATATGTATATCCTAAGCAGTTCAAGGGCTAGTCTTGTGCATACAAGTCATACATATATATATATACATACAAATAAAAGTATCGTGGTCAGTGGCACGCAGGCCCAAAATAGTTAGTGCTGAAATCCGTACTAGAGTGTCATCGGCGTCACTGCCATAATAGAGTCAGCTCCTGCTACCTATCCATCACACCCCTTTCTAAGTCCCCGGGGCATTCTCAACCGCAGGAAAAAAAGAAAAGGATGTTGACCGCCTTCAGGATTTGGAAGTAAACCAGAAGGGGAACCTCCAGGAGCTCTACCTCAATCTCCAACTACAGTATGTACCAGGGCATCTGAACACACTAACTAAGTGAGATATAAAATCCCAATAACGTAGATTACCAGTTTTATAAAAGAATAATTAGTGGTTCAGCTGCATTCCTAAGAATACAGAAAAATACTTCGTTCCCAATCAACAGATAATTTAAACTCGGTACAGATCAATTACAAGATATTTCCAATTACACAGTTAAAAATATATAATCATGCTGAAAAGCTGTAAACAGATAAAAGTCATTTTCCTTTTCAAAATAAGCACGTTTACCACTACATGCACTTATCTGGCATGCCACAAACTCATCAAGTCTCTCCAAGACCTGTACAACTGGTTAAACCATTACCATCAACTTAAAACAATCTAATGAAACAAGACAATATCGACTTACCATTTAACACTATGGAAAGCCTGCACAAATAAGGCTAACAGGATGTTACCTAACATCCCAGGGCGTCCCCCAGTGTGCACACAATGTTAGAACCTTAGGATCACCAGTCCCGGACCGGATTATTTCCTCACTAGTTGCTAGGCCGCTACGTCCCAGACGCATTCTTAGCCAGCCTAGTGTGTCCTTTCCATACAGATTAAATTATACAATATAATTTTTATCCACAGGTAATGTTTACTCAATTGCCATTCAATTGCCTCTCCAGGGCATATGCAAATCAAACACAGTTAATGCCTCTCCAGGGCATATGCACATCAAAACACAGATACTGCCTCTCCAGGGCATATGCACAGCAAAACACAGATATTGCCTCTCCAGAGCAATTTTACCACTTTACCCCTCCAAGGGCATATGCACAGATGCATGCTCAAAGGCCTGCCCCTCCAAGGCATATTAGATCACAGATGCATGCTAAAACTCATTTTCATGATTTGGATGCCACACACTTAAATAGCCTGATAAAACAATAAATTCAGCCACTGGTCAACAAAAGTTAAACAAAAGTCAACCACAACGCCAAATATAACTTACACAACAAGTATCAGGCATAACTATTAATTTCAGCTTCCAAAGGTCATGATATTTCACCACATGCATCATTAACACATACTCAACAGTCTCAGCTAGTTTTCCAATAAAGAAAATTGCACTTGGACCCTTAATTTCACAAATCTTTTCAAAAGAGTCTCATTCTTTAAAGCAAAGGAATTCAAGGCTCATTTCAAGTATTTTGACCCCACTCAGTCATCAAAAGAGTTAATTACGACCAGCTACACACATCCAGAAAATCCCAACAGAATTTAGCCAGAATTAGGGTAGAAATAGGACTCTTCAGCTTTTCTCAAGTTTTTATTACAAATTGGTACCTATTAAGACCTTAATTCTGTTCCGGGTTGTTTCAAGCTAAAACTAAGCTGCAGCAAGTACCTAAAGGCTATTTGTGACTTGCTAATGAAGTTTCCACAGAAAGATTATACACAGAGGTCATACTTTTGCAGCAAAACACATGAAATTGCAAAGAAATCAAGTTAGGTTTTAAAATAGGGTTAAAGGCCACTTTGACCACTTCCCTGCCAATAAAGAGGACCACACTAACTCATAGGATCAGAAAGTACAGAAACTCAACCTTAAACCACTCAATCCCCACAGATTCTGTTAAAGGGGCAAAAACAGCAAAAACAATTCATTTTAGTCCCTATTGCATCCCCTTTCCTGTTTTAACCTCTGCCCAGCCCTTTTTAATATCTCCTAAGCAAGTTAAGACCATTTGTAACTTGCACAGCAAGTGGGTGTAGCCACATCAGTACAAAGCTGCCATTTTTGCAAGCATTTCTCTCTTTTTGCTATTTTTCCTCTTTTTGACCCTTTTGTGTTTTCTAGGCCATAACTGGGTTCATTTTCTGTTTCGTGAGGGTACTTAGGAGGTTTAGAGGGTTGGAGGATAGGCCTACGCTCTTAGAACCTGAGTACCTAAGTTTTAGCCCACTAGTTGCCTCTTTCCATACTTGCCTTACCCAATTCCCACTCTACGAGTATTTGGACCCTATCACTCTTTTCTTTTTCATTCTTGGCAGTTTTCTTTCACTGTTTTAGGTTTCCCCTAGCCTCAGAACGTAGGTTTGACAGCAAGTGTAAGTTTCACAGACCACTAACTGTATGCTTTTGTCAATTAAGCCACTTAGGCTATTTAGAAATAGTTCAAACAGGGAATTCCAGTAACTTTACAGTGATTAATGGTCTGATATATCCACACACATAAATCTAACCAGACATAGAATTCTTAACTATACCTACATAGTTGAAATTTACAAAACCCCTCTAAAATTCCAACAAGTATTTCTCAAAACATTTGAAATTAGAAACCTTAATAAAACATGTTAGATTTCACAACTTTCAGTGATGATAAGTTCACAAGTTTAGTGGCAAAACTTCAATTTGCACTACCACACAAGCTTTATACTTTATTATTCTCAAAACAACAATTTCCCTCAACATCTTTATTATGAAGTTTGGCATCTCTCAAGCCAATCCGAGCCAGCAACCACCTCTAACATCCCTGGTAGTAGTGGCACAAAAATGGGATGGAGATTCCAAAAATGAAAACCAAAGGATCACTTTAAAATAAACTTTTTGGTCATTCATTAAAGACAAATCACATTATAGAACCAGAAGTTTTCAGAAGTGAAACAAGCATGTTTTCATCTTATTTTAGTCCAAATATCATTTATTAGTTCATTTAAACTCAGTTCAGTACCCAAAACACCAGACGTAACAAAACAGCAAGCATACACTTCCATATGATAAAACAACATATTTAGTAGAAAAATCAACAGGTTTTTGAGGCTCTGAACCCCTGTACGGCAGCCTCTGATCATACATGCATTAAGGGGCTTTTAAAGTTCATTCTCTTAGCTTTCTATTGACTACACACATGCTCAATTTGGTCAAGAAATGAGAGAGATATGCCTCCTAGAAACAACACTGCCCAAAACCGGACTCACTGTAGCAGCAACCCCAAACTGAGTCATAGAGGCTCATACCACCATTTTTGGTGGATGCTCTTGTCTCAAGGATAGAGAAGGAAGGGTAACACTACGTTACTTTGATTTTCAAAAGAAGAATCGCGAGTTTGAGCTTCTGGATTGAGTGGGTAACTTGGTGCAAGGACAACAAAATTCTGGTGTGAGTGAAATAATGAGTGTGGTGAGTTGTTTAATTGTGGAGGCAAGCTGAAACCCATTTGGACACCTAAGTGTGTTTTGTTGGCAGCTTAGGGGAAGTTTGGGAGATTAGTTTAGGTGCTTAAGTCTCGGGTAGCATGAGTTTAAGTGAGGTGAGTTGAGTGGTTTCTTACTTAAGTGGATTCTTGCTAAAACTGGATTTTCCAACCTCAATCTCCGCTGTTTTAATCTTGAATTTAGCTTTTTTAGGTTGTTGGATGTTATAACTACCATAATTGGGTATTTATTTATCTTTAAAAATAGTAAATTTGGTTAGAAGTTCCTAAAGTCATTAAAAAAGGATTTATTTGAAATAAATTTCTCATTTAACTCTATTTTTAAAATATGTAACCTACCTAATTATGTTGCTTTTTGATTTAATTTCATGGCTGGCACTTTTTAGGGTAGTTTAGGGTGCCTCTAAGTGGATAAATTGAGCTTCCTTAGCCCTTAAGTAAGCTAAAGGGCTTAAACTTCAATTTTTCAGTTCTTTCTTTTTAGTCCTGAATTTCTACTTGAGCAAATGTGTCCTTTTAGGATTTTTCTTGAGGTTGGGGTCCCTTAGCTAAGTCTTAGGGTTTCTCTGGAGTGTCCTAGGGTATCTTCTTAGGTCAAGTAGGTCTTTTCTACCCTATTTAACTCACTAAAGAAAAAGGTTAAAAACTAAGTTTTTCCTTTAAGTTTAGACCCTAGGGTTGGGGTTAGGGTTCCTCTGGTCATTTTGCTCTGATTTTTGGGTGTCTTGGCCTCTAGTTAGGGTTTCATAAACTTATTTACAAGGAAGGATAAAAGCAAACACATTCAAACACTCAACATCAACAAGTCAAACATGTTAAAGAAAAAGTCAAAACTTTTTGAAAAGTTAACAGTTAGGCTTTTGTTCAAATTTGGGTTTCAATTTAGTGATGTTACATTTAGGGTTTAGGGTTTAGAGTTTTAGGGTTTAGGATTTTGAGTTTAGGGTTTAAGTTATAGGGTCTAGGGTTTAGGGCTTAGTGTTCAGGGTTAAGGGCCTATGGTTTGGGGTTTAGGGATTAGGATTTTGTGCTTAGGGTTTAGGGTTCAGGGTCTAAGGTTTAGGATCTAGGGTTTAGGGATTAGGGTTTAGGATTTAGGGTTTCAGGTTTAGGGTTTAGGGTCTAAGGTTTAGGGTTTAGGGTGTAGAGTTTAGGGTTTTGGGTTAAAGGTTTTGGGTTTAGATTTTAGGGCTTAGGGTTTAGGGTTTAGGGTCTAAGGTTTATGGTTTAGGTTTAGGGTTTGGTGTTTAGGTTTTAAGGTTTAGAGTTTAAGGTTTAAGGTCTAAGGTTTATGGTCTAGGGTTTAGGGTTTGTGGTCTAGGATTTAGGGTTGAGGTTTTAGGGTCTACGATTTATGGTTTAGGGTCTAGGGCTTAGAGTTTAAGGTATATGGTTTAGGGTTTAAGGTTTAGGGTTTAGGGTTTAAGGTGTAGGATTTATGGTTCAGGGTTAGTGTTTAGGGTTTATTGTTAGTGTTTAGGGTGTAGGGTGTAGGGTCTAGGGTTTAGGGTATAGCATTTAGGGATTAGGTTTTAGGGTTTGGGGTTTAGGATTTTTGGGTTTAAGGTTTAACGTTTAGTGTTTATGGTGTAGTGTTTAGGGTCTAGGGTCTGGGGTGTAGGATTTCGGATTTAGGACATAGGGTTTAGGGTTTAGATTTTAGGGTTTAGTGTTTAGTGTATGGTCTAAGGTTTAGGGTTTGTGGTCTAGGATTTAGGGTTTAGGTTTTAGGGCCTACGGTCTAGGGTTTAGGGTCTAGGTTCTAGGGTTTAGAGTTTAGGGTATTGAGTTTACAGTTTAGGGTTTAGGGTTTAGGGTTTAGGGTTTATTATGTAGGGTTTTGGGTTTAGGGTCTACCGTTTTGGGTTTAGGTTTTAGGGTTTAGGCTTTAGGGTTTTTGGGTTTAGGATTTAGCGTTTAGCGTTTTAGCATTTAGGGTTTTGGGTTTAGGGTCTAGGTTTTATTGTTTAGGGTTTAGGGTTAAGGTTTTAGTGTTTAATGTGTGAGGTATAGGGTTTAGGGTCGAGGGTTTAAGGTTTAGGTTTTATGGTTTAGGGTTTTTGGGTTTAGTGTTTAGGGTTTAGCATTTAGGGTCTAGTGTCTAGGGTTTAGGGTTTACAGTTTAGGACTTAGGTTTTAGGGTTTAAGGTTTAGGGTTTAGGGTTTATGGTTTAGCGTTTAGCATTTAGGGTCTAGGGTTTATGGTTTAGGGTTTTGGTTTTAGGGTCTACAGTTTAGGGTTTACGCTCTAAGCTCTAGGGTTTAGGGTCTAGGGTTTAAGGTTTTATTATTTAAGGTTAGGGTTAGGATTTAGGGTTTAGGGTTTAGAGTTTTAGGGTTTAAGGTTTAGGGATTAAAGTTTAAAGTATAGGGTTTAGGGTTTAGCGTTTAGGGTCTAGAGTGTAGGGTCTAGGGCCTAGCGTCTAGGGTCTAGGGTTTAGGGTTTCGGATTTAGGGTCTATGGTTTAGTGTCTAGGGTTTAGGGTTTAGGTTTTAGGGTCTAGGGTCTAGGATTTAGGGTTTAGCGTCTAGGGTTTAGATTAGAGTTTAGGGTTTGGGTTTAGGGTTTTTAGGTTTAGGGTTTAGGGTCAGGGGTCTAGGGTTTATGGTTTAGGGTCTAAGGTTTAGGGTTTAGGGTTTAAGGTCTAAGGTTTAGGGTTTAGGGTTTAGGGTTTAGGGTCTAGGGTTTAGGGTATAGGGTTTTTGGTTTAGGGTCAAGAGTTTAGGGTTTAGAGTCTAGGGTCTAGGTTTTATGGTTTTGGGCCTAGGGCTTATGTTTTAGGGTTTAGGGTTTAGGGTTTCTGGTGTAGTTTTTATGGTTTAAGGTTGAGGGTTTTAGGTTTACGGTTTAGAGTTTAGGGTTTAAGATTTAGGGTTTACGGTTTAGGATAAGGTTTAGGGTCTATGGTTTAGAGTTTATGATTTAGGGTTTAGGGTTTAGGGTTTAGGGTCTAGGGTCTAGGAACTAGGGTTTAGGTTTTAGGCTTTAGTGTCTAGGGTTTAGGGTCTAGGGTTTAGGGTTTAGGGTCTACGATTTAGGGTTTATGTTTTAGGGTCTAGGGTCTAAGGTTTAGGGTGTAGGGTTTAGAGTTTAGGGTTTAGGGGGTTTAGGGTTTAGGGACTGGGGTATAGGGTTTAGGGTTTTGGGTTTTGGGTTTTGATTTTATTGTTTAAGATTTAGGTTTTACGATTTAGGGTCTTGGTTCTAGGGTTTAGGGTTTAGGGTTTATGGTTTAGGATTTGGGATTTAGGGTTCAGCTTTTAGGGTTTAGGGTTTTGGGTTTTGGGTTTAAGGTTTAGAGTTTTGGGTTTTACGGTTTAGAGTTTAAGGTCTAGGGTCTAGGGTTTAGGGTTTAGGGATTAGGGTCTAGGGTTTAGGGTTTAGGGTTTATGGTTCAGGGTTTAGGGTTTACGGTTTACGGTTTAGGGTATATGGTTTAGGGTTTAGGGTCTAGGACTTAGAGTTTAGGGTTTAGGGACTAGGGTTTAGGGTTTAGGGTTTAGTGTCTAGACCTTAGGGTTTAGGGTTTAGGGTCTAGGGTCTAGGGTTTAGGGTGTTAGGGTTTTTTTTGTTTAGGGTCAAGAGTATAGGGTTTAGGGTCTAGGGTCTAGGGTTTAGGGTTTATGGTTTAGGGTTTAGGGCTTAGGGCTTAGGTTTTAGGGTTTAAGGTTTAGAGTTTAAGGCTAACGATGTAGGGTGTAAGGGTTTAGGGTATAGAGTTTAAGGTTTAGGGTTTAGGGTTTAT
Organism: Senna tora; assembly: GCA_014851425.1. Lineage (NCBI taxonomy): Eukaryota > Viridiplantae > Streptophyta > Magnoliopsida > Fabales > Fabaceae > Senna > Senna tora. The sequence goes on from CM026262.1 coordinate 28,326,341, forward strand.
GGTCTATGGTATAGGATTTAGCGTCTAGGGTTTAGGGTTTATGATTGAGGGTTTAGAGTTTAAAGTCTAGGATCTAGGGTTTAGGGTTTATGATTTAAGGTTTAGGTTTTAGGGTTTAGGGTTTAGTGTTTAGGGATTTGGGTTTAGGGTTTAGGGTTTAGGGTTTAGGGTTTTTGAGTTTAGGGTTTAGGGTTTAGGGTTTAGGGTTCAAGGTTTAGGGTTTATGATTTAGGGTTTATGGTTTAGGGTTTAGGATTTAGGGATAGGGTTTTAACGTTTAGGGTCTAGGGTTTTGGGTTTAGAGTTTAGGGTTTAGGGATTACGATTTAGGGTTTCCTAGTTTAGGGTCTAGGGTTTTGAGTTTAGGGTCTAGGGTTCAGGGTTTGTGGTTTAGGATTTAGGGTTTAGGTTTTAGGGTCTAGGGTCTAGGTTTTAGGGTTTAATGTTTAGGGTATAGGGTTTATGGTTTAGGATTCAGAGTTTAAGGTTTAGGGTTTAGGGTTTAGTTTTTGGGGTTTAGTGTATAGGGTCTAGGGTTTAGGGTGTAGGGTTTTTTGTTTAGGGTTTAGGGTTTAGGGTCTAGGGTTTTTGGGTTTAGGGTTTAGCATTTAGCATTTAGCATTTAAGGTTTAGGGTTTAGGGTTTAGGGTTTAGGGTATAGGGTTTAGGGTATAGGGTCTAAGGTTTAGGATTTAGGGTTTAGGGTTTAGGGTTTTGGGGTTTAGGGTATAGGGTTTAGCATTTAGGGTTTAGGGTTTAGGGTCTAGGGTCTAGGGTTTAGGGTTTAAGGTTTTGGGTTTAGGGCTTAGGGTTTAGAGTCTAGGGTCTAGGGTCTAGGGCCTAGCGTCTAGGGTCTAGGGTTTAGGATTTAGGGTCTAGCGTTTAGTGTCTAGGGTTTAGTGTTTAGGGTATAGGATTTAGGGTATAGGATTTAGGGTTTAGGTTTAAGGGTTTATGGTCTAGGATTTAGGATTTAGCGTCTAGAATTTAGAGATTAGGGTTTAGGGTTTAGGGTTTAGGTTTTAGGGTTTAGTATTTAGGGTTTACGATTCACGGTTTAGGATTTATGGTTCAGGTTTAGGGTATAGGGTTTAGCATTTAGGGTTTAGGTTTTAGGGTTTAGGGTCTAAGGTCTAGGGTTTAGGGTTTAGGGTCTAGGGTCTAGGGTATAGGGCCTAGAATCTAGGGTCTATGGTTTAGGGTTTAGGATTTAGTGTTTAGGGTTTAGGGTTTAGTACTTAGGGTTTCGGGTTCAAGGATTACGGTTTAGGGTTTAGCGTTTAGGGTCTAGGACTTAGTGTTGAGGGTTTAAAGGCTAGGGTTTAGGGTCTAGGGCTTAGGGTTTAGGATTTAGGGTCTAGGGTCTAGCGTCTAGAGTTTAGGGTGTTAGGGTTTTTGGGTTTAGGGTTTAGGGTCTAGGGTTTAGGGTTTAAGGTTTAGGGCTTAGGGCTTAGGTTATAGGGTTTAGGGTTTAGGGCTTACGATTTAGGGTTTAAGGGTTTAGGGTCTAGGGTTTAAGGTTTAGGGTTTAGAGTTTAGGGTCTAGGGTTTAGGGTTTAGGGTTTAGGGTTTAGAGTTTAGGGTTTAAAATTGAGGGTTTACGGTTTAAAGTCTAGGGTTTAGGGTTTAGGGTTTATGATTTAGGGTTTAGGTTTTAGGATTTAGGGTTTAGGGTTTGGGGTTTTTGGTTTAGGGTTTAGGGTTTAGAGTTTTGGGTTTGGGGTTTTTGGGTTAAGGTTTACGGTTTAGGGTTCGGGGTTTAGGGTTTAGGGTTTTAACATTTAGGGTCTGGGGTTTAGGATTTAGGATTTAGGGTTTCCTAGTTTATGGTCTACAGTTTTGGGTTTGTGGTCTAGGATTTAGGGTTTAGGTTTTAGGGTCTAGGGGCTAGGGTTTAGGGTTTAGGGTCTTGGGTTAGGAGTTTAGGGTTTAGAGTTTAGGGTTTAGGTTTTAGGGTCTAGGGTTTAGTGTATAAAGTCTAGGGTTTAGGGTCTAGGGTTTTGGGTTAAGGTTTTAGGGTTTAGGGTTTTGGGTTTTGGGGTTTAGGGTTTAGCATTTAGCGTTTAACGTTTAGGGTCTAGGGTTTAGGGTCTACGGTTTATTGTTTAAGGTTTAGGGTTTAGGGTTTAGGGTCTACGGTTTAGTGTGTAGGGTCTAGGGTGTAGGGTTTAGACTTTAGGTTTTAGGTTTTTAGGTGTAGTATGTAGTGTCTAGGGTGTAGGGTCTAGGGTATAGGTTTTAGGGTTTTTGGGTTTAGGGTTAGGGGTTTAGCATTTAGGATTTAGGGTCTAGGGTCTAGGGTCTAGGGTTTAGGAGTTAGGTTTCAGGGTTTATGGTCTAAGGTTTAGGGTTTAGGGTTTAGGTTTTAGGGTCTAGGGTTTAGGGTCTTGGCGTTAAGCTCTAGGGTCTAGGGTTTACGGTCTAGGGTTTAGGCTCTAGGGTCGAGGGTTTAGGGTTTTTTGGTTTAAGGTTCGGGTTAGGATTTAGGGATTAGGGTTTAGGGTTTTAAGTTTTAAGGTTTAGGGCTTAGGGTTTAGGATTTAGGGTTTTGGGTTTAAGGTTTAGGGTTTAGGGTTTAGGGTTTAGAGTTTTGGGTTTGGGGTTTTGGGTTTATGGTTAAGGGTCTCTGGACTAGTGTTTAGGGCCTAGGGTTTAGGGTTTAGGGTTTTGGGTCTAGGGTCTAGGGTTTTGGGTCTAGGGTCTAGGGTTTAGGGTTTAGCATTTAAGGTCTAGGGTTTAGGGTCTAGGGTTTAGGGTTTAGGGTTTAGGGTTTAGGGTTTAGGGTTTAGGGTTTAAGGTTTAGTGTTTAGATTTTAGGGCTTAAGGTTTTTGGTTTAGGGTTTAGGGTTTAGGGTTTAGGGTTTAGGGTTTAGCATTTGGTGTTTAAGGTTTAGGGTTTAGGGTGTATGGTTTAGGGTTTAGGGTTTAAGGTTTAGCTTTTAGGGTTTAGGGTTTAGGGTCAGGGGTCTAGGGTTTAGGGTTCAGGACATTGGATTTAGGGTTTAGGTTCTAAGGTTTAGGGTTTATGGTTTAAGGATTAAGGTCTAGGGTCTACAGTTTAAGGTTTAGGGTCTAGGGTTTACGGTTTGGGGTTTTTGGTTCTAGGGTAAAGAGTTTCGGGTTTAGGGTCTAGGGTCTAGGGTTTACGCCTTTGGGAATAGGTTTTAGGGTTTATGGTTTAGTGTGTAAGGCTTACGGTTTAGGGTTCAGGGCTTAGGGTTTAGGGTCTAGGGTCTAGGATTTATGGTTTAGGGTTTACAGTTTAGGGTCTAGGGTCTAGGGTTTACGGTTTACGGTTTACGGTTTACGGTTTAGGGTTTAGGGTTTAGGGTTTATGGTTTAGGGCTTAGGGTTTAGGGTTTAGGGTTTTTGGTTTTGGGTTTAAGGTCTTGGGTTTACGGTTTAGGGTCTAGGGTTTAGGGTTAAAGGTTTACTGTCTAGGGATTAGTGTTTAACGTCTAGAGTTTAGGGTTTAGGGTCTAGGGTCTAGGGTGTAGGGTCTAGGTTTTAGGGTTTAGTGTCTAGGGTTTAAGATCAAGGGTCAGGGCTTGGGGTCTAGGATTTTGGGTTTATGTTTTAGGGTCTAGGGTCTGGAGTTAGGAGTTTAGGGTTTATGGTGTAGGGTTTACGGTTTACGGTTTAAGGTCTAGGGTCTAGGGTCAAGGGTTTATGGTTTAGGGTTCAGAGTTTAGGGTTTAAGATTTCGGGTTTGGGGTTTAGGGTTTATTATTTAGGGTTTAGGATTTAGGGTTCTGGTTTTAGGGTTAAGGATTTAAGGTTTTTGGTTTTGGGTTTAGGGTGTAGCATTTAAGGTTTAAGGTTTAGAGTTTTGGGTTTTAGGGTTTAGGATTTAGGGTTTAAGGTCTAAGGTCTAGGCTTTACAGTTTAGGGTATAGGGTCTAGGGTTTAGGGTTCAGGGTTCAGGGTTTAAGGTTTTGGGTTTTGGGTTTAGGGTCTAGGAATAAGTGTTTAGGTTTTAGGGTCAAGGGTTTATGGTCTAGGGTTTAGGGTTTAGGGTCTAAGGCCTATGGTTTATGGTTTAGGGTGTAGGATTTAGGGTCTAAGGCCTATGGTTTAGGTTTTAGGGATCAGTGTTTAGGGTTTTGGGGTTTAGGATCCAGAGTTTAGGGTGTATGGTGTAGGGTCTAGGGTTTTGGGTTTAGGGTTTTCGGCTTTGGGCTTAGGGTTTATGGTTTGGGGTTTAGGGCTTACGATTTAGTTTTTAAGGGTTTAGGGTGTCGAATTTAATGTTTAGGGTTTTGGGTTTAGGGTCTAGGGTTTAGGGTTTAGGGTTTAGAGTTTAGGGTTTAAGATATAGGGTTTAGAGTTTAGGGTCTAGGATCTAGGGTTTAGGGTTTATGATTTACGGTTTAGGGTTTAGGTTTTAGGTTTTAGGGCTTAGGGTTTAGGGTTTTGGGTTTAACTTTTAGGGTTTACGGTTTAGGGTTTAGGGTTTTGGGTTTAGGGTTTTGGGTTTAGGGTATAGCGTGTAGGGTTTAGGGTTTTGGGTTTATGATTTAGGGTTTAGGCTTTAGGGTTTAGGTTTTAGAGTTTAGGGTTTTAACGTTTAGGGTCTAGGGTTTAGGGTTTAGGATTTAGGGTTTTTGGTTTAGGGTTTTGGGTTTAGAGTTTAGGGTTTAGGGTGTAGGGATTACAATTTAGCTTTTCCTTGTTTAGGGTCTAGGGTTTTGAGTTTAAGGTCAAGGGTTTAGAGTTTAGGGTTTATGTTTTATTCTTAAAGGTTAGTGTTAGGATTTAGGGGTTAAGGTTTCGGGTTTTAGGGTTTAAGGTTTAGCGATTAGGGTTTAGGGTCTAGGGTCTAGGGTTTTGGGTTTAAGGTTTAGGGTCTAGGGTTTCGGATTTGGGGTTTAGGGTTAAGGGTCTATGGACTAGGGTTTAGGGGTTAGGGTTGAAGGTTTAGGGTTTAGGGTTTAGCATTTATTGTCTAGGGTTTAGGGTTTCGGGTTTAGGGTTTAGTGTTTAAGTTTTAGGGTTTATACTTTTTGGTTTAGGGTTTAGGGTTTAAGGTTTAGGGTTTAGGGTTTAGGGTCTATGGTCTCGGGCCTAGCTTCTAGGGTCTAGCGTTTAGGTTTTAGGGTCTAGGGTTTAGTGTCTAGGGTTTAGGGTCTAGGGTTTAGGGTTTGGGGTCTAGGATTTAGGGTTTAGGTTTTAGGCTCTAGGGACAAGGATTTAGGTTTTAGCGTCTAGGGTTTAGAGATTAGGGTATAAGGTTGAGGGTTTAGGGTTTAGGTATTAGGGTTTAGTGTTTAGGGTTTACGGTTTACGGTTGACGATTTAGGATTTAGGGTTCAAGTTTAGGGTTTAGGGTTTATGGTTTATGGTCTAAAGTTTACGGTCTAGGGCTTGGGTTTGAGTTTAGGTTTTAGGGTTTTGGGTTTAGGGTTTAGGGTTTAGGGTTGAGGGTCAGGGGTCTAGGGTTTGGGGTTCATAACTTAGGGTTTAGGGTTTAGGGTCTAAGGTTTAGGATTTAGGGTTTAAGGTTTCAGGTTTAGGGTCTAGGTTTTAGGGTTTCGGGTTTAGGGTCTAGGGTTTAGGGTTTAGGGTTTTTGGGTTTAGGGTAAAGAGTTTAGGGTTTAGGGTCTATGGTTTAGGGTCTAGGATTTAGGGTTTAGGATTTAGGGCTTTGGGCATAGGTTTTAGGGTTTAGGGTTTATTGTGTAGGGCTTACGGTTTACGGTTTAGGGTCTAGGTTTTACGGTTTATGATTTAGAGTTTAGGGTTTAGGATTTAGGGTTTACAATTAAGGGTCTAGGGTTTAGGGTTTATGATTTTAGGTTTAGTGCTTTGGGTTTAGGGTTTAGGGTCTAGGGTTTAGGGTTTAGGGTCTAGGGTGTAGGGTATAAGGTTTAGGGTCTTGGGTTTAGTGTTTAACGTCTAGGGTTTAGCGTTTATGGTCTAGGGTCTTGGGTTTAGGTTTTAGGGTTTAGTGTATATGGTTTATGATCTAGGGTTTAGGGTTTGAGGTCTAGTATTTAGGGTTTTTGTTTTAGGGTCTAGGGTCTAGGGTTTAGGGTCTAGGGTTTGGAGTTTAGAATTTAGGGTTTAGGGTTTAGGGTTTAGGGTTTAGGGTTTAGGGTCTAGGGTCTAGGGTCTAGGGTTTAGGGTCTAGGGTCTAGGGTCTAGGGTTTAGGGTTTTGGGTTTAGAGTTTAGGGTCTAGGATTTAGGGTTTAGGGTTTAGGGTCTAGGGTTTAGGGTTTCGGATTTAGGGTTCTAGTTTTAGGGTTTAGGGTTTAGAGTTTTGGGTTTTAGGGTTTAGGGTTTTGGGTTTAAGGTCTAGGGTTAGGGTTTACTGTCTAGGATTTGGGGTTTACGATTTACCTTTCAAGGTTCATGGTTTAGGGTTTAGGGTTTAGGGTCTAGGGTTTAGGGTTTAGGGTCTAGGGTTTAGGGTTTAGGGTCTAGGACTTAGAGTTAAAGATTTAGGGTCTAGAGTCTAAGTTTTAGTGTTTAGGTTTAGTGTTTAGGGTTTAGGGATTAGGGTTTATGGTTTAGGGTCTAGGGTTTAGGGTCTAGGGTCTAGGGTCTAGGGTTTAGGGTTTAGGGTCTAGGGTCTAGGGTCTAGGGTTTATGGTTTAGGGTGTTAGGGTTTTTGGGTTTAGGGTCAAGAGTTTATGGTTTAGGGTGTAGGGTCTAGGGTTTAGGGCTTAGGGCTTAGGGCTTAAGTTTTAGGGTTTAAGGGTTTAGGGTGTCGGGTTTAAGGATTAGGGTTTAGGGTCTAGGGTCTGGGGTTTAGGGTCTAGGGTTTAGTGTTTCGGGGTTATGATATAGGGTTTACAATTTAGGGTCTACCGTCTTGGGTTGAGGGTTTAGGTTTTAGGGTTTTGGGTTCTGGGTTTTGGGTTTGGGGTTTAGAGTTTACAGTTTAGGGTTTAAAGTTTTTCGGTTTTGGGTTTTGGGTTTAAGGTTTACGGTTTAGGGTTTAGGGTTTTAAGGTTTAGGGTATAGCGTGAAGGGTTTAGGGTCTAGGGTTTAGGGTTTATGATTTAGGATTTAGGCTTTAGGGTTTAGGGTTTAGAGTTTTAACATTTAAGGTCCAGGGTTTAGGCTTTAGCATTTATGGTTTTGGGTTTAGAGTTTACGGTTTAGGGGGTAGGGATTACGATTTAGGGTTTCTTGGTTTATGGTCTAGGGTTTTGGGTTTAGGGTCTAGGGTTTTGGGTTTTGGGTTTTGGGTCTAGGGTTTGAGGTTTAAGGTCTAGGGTTTAGGGTTTAGGGCTTAGGATTTAGGGTCTATTGTTTAGTGTTTCGGGATTAGGGTTTAGGGTTCTGGGTTTGGGGTTTGGGTTTAGGGGTTAGGGGTTAGGGGTTAGGGTTAAGGTTTTAGGGTTTAGGGTCTAAGGGCTAGGGTTTAGGTTTTGGGGTTTTTGGGTTTAGGATTTAGGGTTTAGGGTCTAGGGTCTAATGTTTAGGGTTTAGGGTTTAGGGCATAGGATTAGGGTTTAGGGTTTTATGTGTTGGTGTAGGGTTTAAAGTTTAGGGTTTAGGGTTTAGGGTTTAGGGTTTCAGGTTTTTGCGTTTAGGATTTAGGGTCTAGGGTCTAGTTTCTAGGGTGTAGGGTTTTGGGTTTATGGCTTAGGGTTTAGCATTTAGGCTTTTAGGTGTAGGGTGTAGGGTGTAAGGTTTAGGGTTTAGGGTTAAGGCTTAGAGTTTTAGGTTTTTGAGTTTAGGGTTTAGGGTTTAAGGTCTAGGGTCTAGGGTTTAGGGTTTAGGGTTTAAGGCCTAGGGTTTTGGGTTAAGCGTTAAGGGATAAGGTGTAGGGATTAGGGCTTAGGGCTTAGGGTTTACGGTTTAGGGTCTAGGGTTTAGAGATTAGGGTTTAGCATTTAAAGTTTATGGTTTAGGGTCTAGGGTTTAGGGTTTAGGGTTTAGGGTTTAGTGTCTAGGGTCTAGGTTCTAGGGTTTAGGGCATAGGTTTTAGGGTTTAGGGTTTAGGGTTTAGGGTTTAAGGTTTTAGGGTTTAGGATTTATGGTTTAGAGTTTTGGGTCAATGGTCCTGGTTTTAGGGTTTAGGGTTTAGGGTTTTGGGTCTAGAGTTTAGGGATTAGGGTTTAGGGTTTAGAGTTTAGGGGTTAGGGTTTAGGGTTTAGCGTTTAGGGTTTAGGGTTTAGAGTTTAGCATTTAGGGTTTAGGGTTTAGGATTTCAGGTCTAGGGTTTAGGGTCACGAGTTTAGGATTTAAGGTCTAGGGTTTACGGTTTAAGGTTTAGTGTTTTGGGGTTTTGGGTTTAGGGTTTAGGGTGTAAGGTCTAGGGTCTATGGTTTAGGGTTTAGGGTTTAAGGCCTACGGTTTAGTGTTAAGCATGAAGGGATGGGGTGTAGGGTTTAGGGTTTAGGGCTTAGGGTTTAGGGTTTAGGGTTTAGGGTCTTGGGTTTAGGGTTTAGGGTTCAAGGTTTAGGGTTTAGGTTTTAGGGTCTATGTTTTAGGGTTTAGGGTTTAGGGTTTAGGGTTTAGCGTTTACGTTCTATGGTTTAGGTGTTAGCGTTTAGGGTTTAGGGTCTAGGGTTTAGGGTCTTGGGTTTAGCGTTTAGGGTCTATGGTCTAGGGTTTAGTGTTTAGGGTTTAGTGTTTAAGGTTTAATGTTTAGGGTTTAGCGTTTAGGGTTTATGGTGTAGGGTTTTTGGGTCTAGGGTCTACGGTTTTGGGTTTAGGGTCTAAGGTCTACGGTTTATGGTTTAGCGTCTAGGGTTTAAGGTTTAGGGTTTGGGAGTTAGGGCTTAGGGTTGAGGGTCAAGGGCTTAGGGTTTATGGCCAAGGGTTTAGGGTTAAAAGTCTAGGGTATAGGGTGTAGGATTTAAGGTTTAGGGTTTAGGGCTTACGTCTTACGACTTAGTGCTTAGGGTTTAGGGTTTAGGCTCTAGGGTTTAGGGTTTTGAGTTTTGGGTTTAGGGTGTAGGGCTTAAGGTTTAGGGTCTAAGGACTAGGGTTTAGGGTCTAGGGTTTCGGGCTTAGGGTTGAGGGTTTAGGGTTTAGGGTTTCAGGTATAAGGTTTAGGGTTTAGGGTTTAGGGTTTAAGGTCAATGGTTTAGGTTCTAGGGTCTAGGGTTTAGGGTTTAGGATTTAGGGTTTAGTGTTTTGGGGTTTCGAGTTTAGGGTTTATGGTTTATGATTTAGCGTTTAGGGTTTACGGTTTAGGGTTTTGGGTTTTGGGTGTTACGGTTTAGGGTTTAGGATCTAGGGTGTAGGGTCTAGGGTTTAGTGATTAAGATTTAGGGATTAGTGTTTAGGATTTAGGGTTTAAGGTTTAGGGATTAGTGTTATGAATTTTAGGGTTTAGTATTTAGGGTTTAGGGATTAGGGTTCAGTGTCTAGGGTTTAAGGTTTAGGCTCTAGGGTCTATGGTCTAAGGTCTAGTGTTTGGGGTTTTGTTTCTACGGTTTAAAACTTAAGGTTTAAGGTTTCAGGTTTAGGGTTTAGGGTTTAGAGTTTAGGGTTTAGGGATTAGGGTTTATGGTTTTATGCTTTAGGGTCTTGGGTTTAGGGTCTAGGTTTTAGGGTTTAGTCTTTAGCTTTTAGGGTTTAGGGTTTAGGGTTTAAGGTTTGGGTTTTAGGGTTTAGGGTTTTGCATTTAGGGGTTTAGTGTTTTAGGGTTTAGGGTCTATGGTTTAGGGTTTAGGCTCTAGGGTCTAGGGCTTAGGGTTTAGGGTTTAGGGCTTAGGGTTTTACGTGTAGGGTTTAGGGTTTCAGTTGTAAGGTGTAGGGTTTAGGGTTTAGAGTCTAGGGTTTGGGGTCTAGAGTTCAGGGTTTAGGGTCTAGGGTTTAGGGTTCGGGGTTTAGGGTTTAGGGTTTAGAGTTTAAGGTTTTCGATTTTGGGTTTTGGGTATAGGTTTAGGGTTTATGGATTTAGGGTTTAGGGTCTAGGGTTTAGGGTTTAGTGTCTAGGGTCTAGGGTCTAGGGTCTAGTGTTTAGGTTCTAGGGTCTAGGGTTTTGGACTTTTTGGTTTAATGTGAAGGTTAGGGTTTAGGGTTTAGGGTTTAGGGTTTAATGTTCATGGATTAGGGTTTAGGGTCTAGGTTCTAGGATTTATGGTTTCGGGTTTAAGGTTTAGGGTTTAGGGTTTGGGGTTTGGGGTTTAGTGTCTAGGGTTTAGTGTTTAGTGTCTATGGAGTAGGGTTTAGGGTCTAGGGTTTAGGGCTTAGGGTATAGAGTTTAGGGTTTAGGGTTTCGGGTCTAGGGTTTTGGGTTTAGGATTTATGGTATAGGGTTTAGGGTCTAGGATTTAAGGTCAAGGGTCTAGGATTTAGGGTTTAGGATTTAGCATCTAGTGTTTAGGGTTTAGTGTTTAACGTCTAGGGTTTACGGTTTAGGGTCTAGGGTCTAGGGTTTAGGTTTTAGGGTTTAGGGTTTAGGGTTTAGGGTTTAGGGTTTAGGGTTTAGGGTTTAGAGTTTTGGGGTTTAGGATTTAAGGTTTAGGGTCTACGGTTTAGAGTTTAGGGTTTAGGTCTTAGGGTTTAGGGTTTAGGGTTTAAGGTTTAGGGTTTAGGATTTAGGGTTTACGGGTTATGGTTTAGGGTTTAGGGATTAAGGTTTAGGATTTAGGGTTTCGGGTTTACGGTTTAGGGTTTAGGGTTTAGGGTTTAGGGTTTAGGGTTTAGGGTCTAGGGTTTAAGGTTTAGGCTCTAGGGTCTAGGGTCTAGGGTTTAGGGTTTAGGGTTTTGTGTTTAGGGTTTAAGGTTTAGAGTTTAGGGTTTAGGGTTAAGGGTTTAAGGACTAGGGTTTTGGATTTTAGGGTTTAGGGTCTACGCTTTGGATTTTGGGTTTTAAGGTTTAAGGTTAGGGTTAGCATTTAGGATTTTAGGATTTATGGTTTAAGGGTTAGGGTTTAGGGTTTCGGGTCTAGGGTTTAGGGTTTGGGGATTGGGGTTTAGCGTGTAGGATTTAGAGTGTAGGGTCTAGGGACTAGTGTTTAGGGTTTAGGGTTTAGGGCTTAGGGTTGAGGGTTTAGGGTTTTGGGTTTAAGATTTCGGTTCTAGGGTTTAGGGTTTAGGGTTTAGGGTCTAGAGTTTAGGGTCTAGGGTTTAGGGTTTAGGGTTTAGGGTTTAGGGTTTAGGGTTTAGGGTTTTAGGGTTAGGGTCTACGGTTTATGGTTTAGGGTTTAGAGTTTAGGGTTTAGGGTTTTGGGTTTTGGGTTTAAGCTTTAGGGTTTAGGGTTTAAAGTTTAGGGTTTTGGGTTTAGGGTTTTCGAGTTTAGGGTCTAGGGTTAAGGGTTTAGGCTCTAGGGTCTAGGGTTTAAGCTCTAGGGTCTAAGGTTTAGGGTTTAGGGTTTTATGGTTGAAAGTTAGGGTTAAGGTTTAGTGTTAATGTTTAAGGGTTAAGGGTTTAGGGCTTAAGGTTTAGGGTTTTGGGTTTTGGGTTTTCGGTCTAGGGTTTAGGGTCTACGATTTTGGGTTTAGGCTCTAGGGTTTAGGGTCTAGGTTCTAGGGTTTAGGTTTTATGGTTTAGGGTTTTAGGTTTAGGGTTTAGGGTTTAGGGTTTAAGGTTTAGGGTCTAGGGTTTAGGGCTTAGGGATTAGGTTTTAGGGTCTAGTGTTCATGGTTTTGGATCTCGGGTTTATGGTCTAAGATTTAGGGTTTAGGGGTTAGGGTCTAGGGTTTAAGGTTTAGGGTTTAGGGTCTAGGGTCTAGGGTTTAGGGTTTAGAGTTTAGGGTTTATGATTTAGGGTTTACTATTTAGGGTCTAGGGTCTAGGGTTTAGGGTTTACGATTCAGCGATTATGGTTTAGGGTTCAGGTATTAGGGTTTTGGGTGTTTTGGGATTAAGGTTTAGAGTTTAGGGTTTCAGAGTTTAGGGTTTAGGGTTTAAGGTCTAGGGTATAGGGTTTAAGGTTTAGGGTATAGGGTCCAGGGTCTAGGGTTCACGGTTTAGGGTTTAGGACTTAAGGTTTAGGGTTTAGGGTCTAAAGTTTAGGGTTTAGGGTTTAGGGTTTAGGGTTTAGCGTTTAGGGTTTAGGGTTTATGGTCTAGGAATTAGTGTTTAAGGTTTATGGTTTTTGGGTTTAGGGTCTAGAGTTTAGGGTTTAGGGTCTAGGGTGTAAGGTTTAGGGTTTAGGGCTTATGGTTTATGGATTGGGGATTAGGGTTTAGGCTTTAGGGCTTACAGTTTAGGGGCTGGTGTTTAGGGTTTACGGTTTAGGGTTTACAATTTAGGGCTTACAATTTAGGGTTTATGGTTTACGTTTAGGGTTTAGGGTTTAAGGTTTAGGGTTTAGGGTCTAGGGTTTAGGGCTTGGGGTTTAGAGTTTAGGGTTTATGATTTAGAGTTTAAGGTTTATGATTTAGAGTTTAGGTTTTAGGGTTTAGGGTTTAAGGTTTTGGGTATTGGGTTTAGGGTTTAGGGTCTAGCGTCTAGGGTCTAGGGTTTAGGGTTTAATGTTTAAGGTTTAGGGTCTAGGTTTTCGAATTTGGGGTTTAGGGTCTAGGGTTTAGGGTCTAGGGACTAGGTTTTACGGTTTCGGAATTAGGGCTTAGGGTTTAGGGTTTAGGGTTTAGCATTTAAGGTCTTGGGTTTAGGGTCTATGGTTTAAGGTCTAGTGTTCAGGGTGTCGGGTTTAGGGTTTAAGGTCTAGGGTTTAGGGTTTAGTGTCTAGGCTCTAGGGTCTGGGGTTTAGGGTTTAGGATTTAGGGTCTAGGGTTTAGTGTCTATGGTTTAGGGTCTACGGTTTAGGGTTTGGGGTCTAGGATTTAGGGTTTAGGTTTTGGGGTCTAGGGTCTAGGATTTAGGATTTAGCATCTAGGGTTTAGAGCTTAGGGTAAAGGGTTTAGGCTTTAAGTTTTAGGTTTTACGGTTTAGTGTTTAGGGTTTACGGTTTACGGTTTGTGGGGTAGGATTTAGGGTTCAGGTTTAGGGTTTAGGGTTTTGGGTTTAGGGTCTAGGGTTTAGGTTCTAGGGTTTGGGTCTAGGTTTTTGGGTTTTGGGTTTTGGGTTTAAGGTTTAGGGTTTAGCTTTTAGGGTTTAGGGTTTAGGGTCAGGGGTCTAGGGTTTAGGGTTTAGGGTTTAGGACATAATGTTTAGGGTTTAAGGACTAAGGTTTAGGATTTAGGGTCTACGGTCTTGGGTTTGGGGTTTAGGGTTTAAGGCCTAGGGTATAGGGTTTAGGGTTTTTAGGTTTAGGGTCAAGAGTTTAGGGTTTAGGGTCTAGGGTCTAGGGTTTAGGGTATAGAGCTTATGGCTTAGGTTTTAGGGTTTATGGTTTAAGGTTTATGGTTTAGGTTGTAGGGCTTTCGATTTAGGGTTTAGGGTTTAGGGTCGAGGGTCTAGGGCTTAAGGTTTAGGGTTTACGGTTTACGGTTTACGATTTAGTGTTTAGGGTTTAAGATTTATGGTTTAGGGTTAAGGGTTTAGGTTTTAGGGTTTAGGGTTTAGGGCTTGAGGTTTAGGGTTTAAGGTTTAGGATCTAGGGTTTAGTGTTTAACGTCTGGGTTTAGAATTTATGTTTTAGGTGCTAGGGTCTAGGGTCTAGGGTTTTGGGTTTAGGATTTAGCGTTTAGGGTTTAGGGTTAAGGGTTTAGGGTCTAGGGTTTATTGTTTAGGGTTTAGGTTCTAGGGTTTATGGTTTAGGTTCTAGGGTTTAGTGTTTAGGGTTTAGGGTCTAGTGTTTAGGGTTTAGGTTCTAGGGTCTAGGGTTTCAGATTTAGGTTTTAGGGTTTAGGGTTTAGGTCTAGGGTTTATGGTTTAGGGTTTAGGGTTTAGGGTATAGAGTTTCGGGTTTAAGATTTAGGGTTTACAGTGTAGGGTCTAGGGTATTCCATTTAGGGTTTATGATTTAGGGTTTAGGATTTAAGGTTCAGGTTTTAGGGTTTAGGTTTTTGGGTTTAGTGTTTAGGGTATAGGGTTTAGGGCTTTGGGTTTTAGGGTGTAGTGTTTAGGGTTTAAGGTCTAGGGTCTGGGGTTAAGGGCTTAGGGTTTAGGGTCTAGGGTCTAGGGTTTAGGGTTTAGGACTTAGGGTTTAGGGTTTAGGGTGTCAGGTTTAGGGTTTAGGCTCTAGGGCTTAGGGTTTAGGGTCTAAGGTTTAGGGTTTTTGGTTTTAGGGTCAAGAGTTTAGGGTTTAAGGACTAGGGTTTAGGATTTAGGGCTCAGGGCTTAGGGCATAGGGTTTAGGGTTTTGTAACGTCCTAGTTTCTTTATCGATTTTAATTGCGAAATTAGGTTATTTACTTAACTTCTTAAAATCCCGATCCATTTTTTTCTTTTTCTTTTCATGTGGGATAAATAAAGTTAAGTGTTTCCCCAAGGATCGCTTACTCTCGGTTGGTTATTTTAACCTAAGAAACTAGAAGTTACATGTTTGATACTCTCGCTCTCTCCCAAAATCCGTACACAGATACAATCAGGTGAAAACGAGGTACTAAACCTCCACATATAACCTAAGCTGTTCAAAATCTAAGTCTACAGCTTATGATTCATACATACATATATATACAGACATAGTGTCAAAGTCAGTGGCACGCAGGCCCAAAATAGTTAGTGCTAAAGTCCATACTAGAGTGACATCAGGGTCAATGCCAAAATATGAGTCAGCTCCTGCTACCCGTCAATCTCACTCCTTTCTAAGTCGTTGGGGCATTCTCTACCGAAGGGAAGAAGAAAAGGATGTTAACCGCCTTCAGGATTTGGATGTATCCCAGAAGGGGTACCTCCAGGAGCTCTACCTCAATCTCCAGCAGCTGTATGTACCTGGGCATCTGAACACACTAAGGTAGTGAGATATAAAATCCCAGTAACGTAGATTACCAGTTTTATAAAAGACTCATTAGTGGTTCAGCTGCATTCCTAAGAATACAGAAAAATACTTCCTTCCCAATCAACAGATAATTTAATCTTAATACACATCGATTACAAGATATTTCCATTTATACAGTTAACAATATATAATCATGCTGAAGAGCTGTAAACAGATAAAAGGCATTTTCTTTTTCAAAATATGCACGTTTACCACTACATTCACTTATCAACCATGCCAAGCATCAAATCTCTCCAGGACCTGTACCACTGGTTAAACCATTTCCATCAATTTAAAACAATTTAATGAAATAGGACAATATCGACTTACCATTTAACACTATGGAAAGCCTGCCCAAATAAGGCTAACAAGTAATTACCTAACATCCCAGGGCATCCCCCGGTGTGCGCACAAAGTTAGAACCTTAGGATCACCAGTCCCGGACTGGATTATTTCCACACTAGTTGCTAGGCAGCTACGTCTCGGACGCATTCCTAGCCAGCCTAGTTTGTCCTTTTCATACAGATCAAATTATACAATATAATTTTTATCCACAGGTAATGTTTACTCAGTTGCTATTCAATTGCCTCTCCAGGGCATATGCAAATTAAACACAGATATTGCCTCTCGAGGGCATCAAAACATAGATATTGCCTCTTCAGGGCATCAAAACACAGATACTGCCCCTCCAGGACATTAAAACATAGATATTGCCTCTCCAGGGCATCAAAACACAGATACTGCCTCTCCAGGGCAATTTTACCATTTTACCCCTCCAGGGGCATATGCACATTAGAACACAGATGCATGCTCAAAGGCCTGTCCTCCAAGGCATTTTAGTTCACAGATGCATGCAAAACTCATTTTCATGATTTGGATGGCACACAATTAAATAGCCTGATAAAAACAATAAATTCAACCACTTGTCAACAAAAGTCAAACAGAAGTCAACCACAATGCCAAATATAACTGACACAACAAGTAACAGGGATAACTGTTAATTTAAGCATTCAAAGATCATGAAATTACACCACAAGCATCGTTAACACATTTTGAACAGCCTTAGTCAATTTTCCAATAAAGACAATTGCATTTGGACCATTAATTTCACAAATCTTTTCAAAAGAGTCCCATTCTTTAAAGTAAAGGAATTCAAGGCACATTTCAAGTATTTAGACCCCAATCAATCATCCAAAGAGTCAATTAGGACCTGCTACACATATCTAGAAGATCCCAACAGAATTTAACCAGAATTTGGGTAGAAATAGGACTTCTCAGCTTTTCTGAATTTTTCTTGGAAATTGGTTCCTATTAAAATCCAAATTCTGTTTTGGGTTGTTTCAAGCTAAAACCAAAGTGCAGCAAGTACCTACAGGCTATTTGTGACTTGCTCATGAAGTTTCCACAGAAAGATTACTCCCAAAGGTCATACTTTTGCAGCAAAGTATATGAAATTACTAAGAAATCAAGTTAGGTTATAAAATAGGGTTAGAGGCCACTTTGACCACTCCCCTACCCATACAGAGGACCACACTAACTCATAGGACCAGAAAGTACAGAAATTCAACCTCAAATTACCCAGTTCACACAGATTCTGTTAAAGGGAGAAAAATAGTAAAATTATTTCAGTTTAGTCCCTATTGCATCTCCTTTTCTGTTTTGACCTCTGCCCAGCCCAATTTAGTACCTCCAAAGCAAGTTAAGACCACATGTGACTTGCATAGCAAGTGGGTGCAGCCACATTAGTACAGAGTTGCCATTTTTGCAATTGTCTTTCCTCTTTTTGCCATTTTTCCACTTTTTGACCCTTTTTCTGTTTTATGTACCACAACTCACTTCTTTTTCTGTTTGGGGAGGGTACTTAGGAGGGTTAGAGGGTAAGAGGATAGGCCTACCCTCTTAGAACCTGAGTACCCAAGTTTTAGGCCACTAGTGGCCTCTTTCCATACTTGCCATACCCAATTTCCACTCTAGTAGTACTTGGACCCTATCACTCTTTTCTTTTCATTCTAGGCACTTTCTTTCACTGTTTTAGATTTCCCATAACCTCAGAGCTTAGGTTTGACA
The DNA here is from genome assembly GCA_014851425.1 of Senna tora. Taxonomy (NCBI): domain Eukaryota; kingdom Viridiplantae; phylum Streptophyta; class Magnoliopsida; order Fabales; family Fabaceae; genus Senna; species Senna tora. The sequence continues at coordinate 28,343,147 of CM026262.1, forward strand.
GCAAGGCTAAGTTCTACAGACCACTAACTGTATGCTTTTGTCAATTAAACCACTTAGGGCATTTAGAAACAATTCAAACAAGGAATTTCAGTGACTTTAAGATGATTAATGGTATAATACATCCATACACATAAATATAACTAGACTTAGAATTTTTAACTGTACCTACATAGTTGATATTCCAGCAAGCATTTCTCATAATATTGGCAAATTAGGAACCTTATTAAAGCGTGTTAAATTTCACAACTTCCAGTGATGATAAGTTCACAAGTTCAGTGGCAAAATTTAAGTTTACACTACCACACACTGCTTTATACCCTTTTGTGAACTTCCATGTTTCCACTTAGCCATTCTTTCGAACCAACAATCTCATAGGTGTTTAAGATGAAATTTCAACTACACATAGTCCTATTAACATCTACCATTCCATCCAGACTCAATCCACAACCCAAAACACCAGAAAACAACAAAACAACAAGCATATATCTTCATACCAAAAAAACAACAATTTTAACAGAAAATCAACAAGCTTTTGAGGCTCTGAACCCCTGTACGGCAGCGTCTGATCATACATGCATTAAGGGGCTTTTAAAGTTCATTTTCTTAGCTTTCTATTTACTACTCACACGCTGTATTTGGACAAGAAATGAGAGAGATATGCTTCCTGGAAGCAACATTACCCAAAATAGAGCACTATGTGGCAACAACGAGAAACTGAGTCATAGAGGCTCATACCACCATTTTTGGTGGATGCTCTTGGCTCAGGGATTGAGAAGCAAGGGTAACACTACGTTACCTTGATTTTCAGAAGGAGAAACACGGATTTGAACCTCTGGTCAGCTTGGGTAACCTGATGCAAGAACAACAAAGTTCTGGTGTGGAAGTGTTTGTGGATTTCTTCATCTCTCTCTACCTTCAACTGCCAATCTTCGATTTCCCCAGCTCACACACAGTCTCAGCCTCTCTCTGAACCTATCCTCTCTTGCTCTCAGCTCTCAATTTCTGGTTTTGGTTGCTGGTATGGCCTCCTCTCGGTTTTCATCCCTTTTATAGCCACTAAGGCATGTGTGATGTGAATGATGAGGGTGGTGAGGTGGTGAGTTGCTGGGGCTCAGGTATCATCATTTGGGACACCTAAGGGTGTTTTGCTGGCATCTTAAGGGCTGTTTGGGTGGGCAATTAGCCACTTAGCCCTCGGGTAGACTTAATTTAGGTGTATTAGTGAGTGAGGCTTAAGGGGTTGTTTAATTTAAGTCATAAGGTGATGGGTCTTGGCATTTAAATCTTATTTCTGGTCACTTTCTCCTTACCTTCGGTTTCCTCGAGTTGCTGGCAGCTATAACCACCTTAATTGGGTATTTACTTGGCTTTAAAGAAAGTAAATTCGGTTACAAGTTCTTTAAAAGCATTAAAAAGGGGTTTATTGGCCATAAATTTCTCATTTATCTCTATTTTTAAAATATGTAACCTACCTAATTATGTTTGTTTTTTATTTAATTTCATGGCTGGCACTTTGTAGGGTAGTTTAGGGAGCCTCTAAGTGGTTAAATTGAGTTTCCTTAGGCCTCAAGTAAGCTAAAGGGCTTAAACTTCAATTTTTCAGTCCTTTCTTTTTAGTCCTGAATTTCTATTGGAGAAAATGTATCTTTTTAAGACTCTTCTAGAGGTTGGGTTCCCTTAGCTAAGTCTTAGGGTATTTTCTTAGGCTCAAATAGGTCTTTCCTACCCTATTTTACGCACTAAAGAAAAAGGTTAAAAACTAAGTTTTTCCTTTAAGTTTAGTCCCTAGGGGTAGGGTTAGGGTTCCTCTGGTCATTTTTCTCTGATTTTTGGGTCTCTTGGCCTCTTGTTAGGGTTTCATAGACTTATTTACAAGCAACGGTAAAAGCAAACACATTCAAACACTCAAAAATCAATAAGTCAAACATGTTAAAGAAAAAGTTAACACTTTTTGAAAAAGTCAACAATTTTTAGCAAAAGTCAACAATGAGACTTTATGGTCAAAGTTGGGTTTCAATTTTAGGATGTTACAGGTTTAGGGTCTAGGGTTTAAGATTTAGGGTCTAGGGTTTAGGGTTAAGGGTTTAGGGTTTTGGGTTTATGGTTTTGGGTTTTGGGTTTTGGGTTTTGGTATTAGGGTTTAGGGTCTACAATTTAGGGTTTAGGGTCTAGGTTAAAGGGTTTAGGGTTTAAGATTTAGTGTTTTAGGTTTAGGGTTTAGCATTTGAGGATTAGAGTTTAGGGATTAGGGATTAGGGAATAGGGTTTCTGGGTTTAGGATCTAGGGTTGAGGGTTTAGGGCTTCAAGTTTAGGGTTTAGGGTTTAGGGTCTAGGGTCTAGGGTTTAAGGTTTAGTGTTTAGGATTTAGGGTCCAGGGTTTAGGGTTTAGGGTTAAGAGTTTAGGGCTTAAGATTTAGGGTTTACTGTTTAGGGTCTAGTGTCTAGGGTTTAGGGTTTATGATTCAGCTTTTAGGGTTTATGATTCAGCTGTTAGGGTTTAGGGTTCAGGTGGGGTGGTTTAGGGTCTAGGGTTTAGGGTTTAAGATTTAGAGTTTTGGGTTTTAGAGTTTAGGGTTTAGGGTTTAAGGTCTAGGGTATACGGTTTATGGTTTAGGGTTTAGGGTTTAGGGTCTTGGGTCAAGGGTTTAGGGTTTAAGATTTAGTGTTTTAGGTTTAGGGTCTAGGGTTTACGATTTAGGGTCTAGGGTTTACGGTTTACGATTTAGAGTTTAGGGTTTTAGATTTAGGGTTTACGATTTAGGGTCTAGGGTTTAGGGTTTATGATTTAGGGTTTAGGGTTTAGGTTTTAGGGTTTAGGGTTTAGGGCTTCAGCTTTAGGATTTAAGGTTTAGGATCTAGGGTTTAGTGTTTAACGTCTAGGGTTTAGGGTTTATGGTTTAAGGTCTTGGGTGTAGGGTTTAGGGTTTAGGGTTTAGGGTCTAGAGTCTAGGGTTTAGGGTTTAGTATTTAGGATTTAGGGTCTAGGGTTTAGGGTATAAGTTCTAGGGTTTAGTGTTTATGGTTTAGGGTTTAGGGTTTAGGGTCTAGGGTTTAAGGTTTAGGGTTTAGAGTTTAGGGTTTAAGATTTAGTGTTTACGGTTTACGGTCTAGGGTTTAGGGTTTATGATTTAGGGTTTAGGATTTAGGGTTCTGGTTTTATGTTTTTGGGTTTTGGGTTTTGGGTTTAGGGTTTAGGGTTTAGGGTCTAGGGTTTCGTGTTTTGGGTTTAAGGTTTAGAATTTTGGGTTTTAGGGATTAGGGCTTAGGGTTTAAGGTCTAGGGTCTAGGATTAAGGGTCTAGGGTCTAGGGTCTAGGGTCTAGGGTTTAGGGTTTAGGGTTTGGGACGTAGGGTTCAGGGTATAGGGTCTAAGGTTTAGGGTTTAGGGTTTAGGGTTTAAGCTCTAGAGCTTAGGGTTTAGGGTTTAGGGTCTAGGGTTTACGGTTTAGGGTTTTTACGTTTAGGGTCAAGAGTCCAGGGTGTAGGGTCTAGGGTTTAGGGTTTAAGGCTTACGACTTAGGGGTTAGGGCTAAGGGTTTACGGTCTAGGGTTTAGGGCTTAGGGTTTAGGGTTTAGGGTTTATGGTCTAGGTTTTAAGGTTTAGGGTTTCGGGTTTAGGGTTTAGCGTTTAGAGTTTAGGGTTTAAGGTCTAGGGTTTAGGATTTAGGGTCTAGGGTTTGGGGTCAAGGATATAGTGTTTAAGTTTTAGGGTCTAGGGTTTAGGGTTTAGGGTTTAGGGTCTACGGTTTAGAGTTTAAGGTTTATGGTCTACGGTTTAGGATTTAGGGTCTAAGGTTTATGGTTTAGGGTTTAGGCTCTAGAGTTTAGGGTTTAGGGTTTAGGATCTAAGTTTTAAGGTTTAGGGTTTAGGCTTAAGGCTTTAGGGTTTAGGATTTCGGGTTTAGGGTTTAGGGTTAAGTGTTTAGGTTTTAGGGTTTAAGGTCTAGGGTTTAAGGGTTAGGGTTTAAGGTCTAGGGTTTAGGATTTAGGGTCTAGGGTCTAGGGCCTAGTGTCTAGGGTCTGGGGTTTAGGGTTTAGGATTTTAGGTCTAGGGTTTAGTGTCTAGGGTCTAGGGTTTAGGATTTGGGGTCTAGGATTGAGGGTTTAGGTTTTAGGGTCTAGGGTTTGGGGTTTAGAGGTTTGGGTTTAGTGATTAGGGTTTACGGTCTAGGATTTAGGGTTTAGGTTTTAGGGCCTAGGGTTTAGGGTTTAGGTTTTAGGGTTTAGTGTTTGGGGTTTACAGTTTACGTTTTAAGATTTAGGGTGCAGGTTTTAGGTTTAGGATTTAGGATTTAAGATTTAGGGTTTAGATTTTAGGGTTTAGGGTCTATAGTTTAGGGTCTAGTATTTGGGTTTAGGTTTTAGGGTTTTGGGTTTTGGGTTTAGGGTTTAAGGGTTTAGCATTGAGCATTTAGGGTCACGGGTCTAGGGTTTAGGGTTTAGGGCCTAAGGACTAGGGTTTGGGGCTTAGGGTTGAGGGAATAGGGTGTATAGTCTGGGGTCTAGGGTTTAGGTTCTAGGGTTTAGGGTTTAGGGTTTTAGGGTTTAGGGTTTAGGGTTTTGGGGTTTAGGGTCAAGAGTTTAGGATTTAAGGTCAAGGGTCTTGTGGTTAGGATTTAGGGTTTAGGGCTTAGGGTTTACGGCTTAGGGTTTAGGGTCTAGGGTTTGGAATTTAAGGTTTAGGTTTTAGGGTTTAGGGACTAGGGTTTAGGGTTTACGATTTAGGGTTTATTGTTTAAGATTTACGGTTTACTATTTATGGTTTAGGGGTTAGGGTCTAGGGTTTACAGTTTATGAATTGGGGTTTAGGGTTTAGGGTTTAGGGTTTAAGGTTTAGCGATTAGGGCTTTGGGTTTAGGGTTTAGGGTTTAAGGTCTAGAGTTTAGGGTTTACGGTCTAGGGTTTAGGGCTAGGGTTTAATGTTTAACGTCTAGGGTTTAGGGTTTAAGGTTTAGGGTCTAGGGTCTAGGGTTTAGGTTTTAGTGTTTAGTGTCTAGGGTTTAGGGTTTCGCGTCAATGATTTAGGGTTTAGGCTTTAGGGTCCAGGGTCTAGGGTTTAGGGTTTAGGGTTTAGGATCTAGGGTTTAGAGTTTAGGGTTTAGGGTTTAGGGTCATAGGTTTTGGGTTTTGGGTTTTGGGTTGAGGGTTTACAGTTTAGGGTTTAGGGTTTTAGGGTTTAGGGTATAGAGTGTAGGGTTTAGGGTCTATGGTTTAGGCTTTAGGTTTTAGGCTTTAGGCTTTAGGTTTTAGGGTCTAGGGTTTAGGGTTTAGGGTTTAGGGTTTAGGGTTTTAGGTTAACGGTTTAGGGTTTTAGTGTTTAGGGTTTAGTGTGTAGGGTTTAGGGTATAGGATTTAGGCTTTAGGGTTTAGGGTTTAGCGTTTAGGGTTTAGGGTTTAGGGTTTTAACGTTTAGGGTCTAGGGTTTACAGTTTAGGGTTTAGAGTTTAGAGTTTAGCGTTTTGGATTTAGGGTTTATGATTTATGGTTTTGGGTTGAGGGTTTAGGTTTTAGGGTTTTGGGTTTACGGTTTACACTTTATAGTTTATGGTTTAGATATTAGGGTTTAGGGTTTAGGGTTTTAGGGTTTGGGGTATTAGGTGTAAGGTTTAGGGTGTAGGCTTTAGGGTTTAGGTTTTAGGGTTTAAGGATTAGGGTTTTAACGATTAGGGTCTAGGGTTTAGGGTTTAGGATTTAGGGTTTTGGGTTTAGGATTTAGAGTTTAGGGTTTAGGGATTAGGTATTACGATTTAAGGTTTCCTGGTTTATGGTCTAGGGTTTTGGGTTTAAGGTCTAGGGTTTAGGGTCTAGGGTCTAGGGTTTAGTGTATGCAGTCTAGGGTCTAGGGCCTAGCGTCTAGGGTCGGGGGTTTAGAGTTTAGGAATTAGGGTCTATGGTTTAGTGTCTAGGGTTTAGGGTCTAGGGTTTAGGGTTTAGGGTTTTAGGGTTTGGGGTATTAGGTGTAAGGTTTAGGGTGTAGGCTTTAGGGTTTAGGTTTTAGGGTTTAAGGATTAGGGTTTTAACGATTAGGGTCTAGGGTTTAGGGTTTAGGATTTAGGGTTTTGGGTTTAGGATTTAGAGTTTAGGGTTTAGGGATTAGGTATTACGATTTAAGGTTTCCTGGTTTATGGTCTAGGGTTTTGGGTTTAAGGTCTAGGGTTTAGGGTCTAGGGTCTAGGGTTTAGTGTATGCAGTCTAGGGTCTAGGGCCTAGCGTCTAGGGTCGGGGGTTTAGAGTTTAGGAATTAGGGTCTATGGTTTAGTGTCTAGGGTTTAGGGTCTAGGGTTTAGGGTTTGGGGTCTAGGATTTAGGGTTTAGGTTTTGGGGTCTAGGGTCTAGGATTAAGGATTTAGCTTCTTGTGTTTAGATCTTAGGGTAAAGGGTTTAGGGTTTAGGTTTTTGGGTTTAGTGTCTAGGGTTTACGGTTTAGGATTTAGGGTTCAGGTTTAGGGTTTAGGGTTTATGTTTTAGGGTTTACATTTTAGCGTTTAGGGTTTAGCGTTTAGGGTTTAGGGTTTAGGGTAAGGGGTCTAGGGTTTAGGGTTTAGGGTGTAGGTTTTAGGACTTAGGGTTTAGGGTTAAAGGACAAAGGTTTAGGGTTTAGGGTTCAGTGTCTAAGGTCTTGGGGTTAGGGTCTAGGGTATAGGGCTTAGGGTTTTTAGGTTTAGGGTCATGATTTTAGGGTTTTGGGTCTAGGGTTTAGGGTTTACGGTATAGAGCTTAGGGCCTAGGTTTTAGGGTTTATGGTGTAGAGCTTACAATTTAGGGTTTAGGCTTTAGGGTCTAGGGTCTAGGGTTTATGGTTTATGGTTTACGGTTCAAGGGCTAGGTTTTACGGTTTATGGTTTAGAGTTTAGGGTTTAAAATTTAGGGTTTACGGTTTAGGGTCTAGGGTTTAGGGTTTATGATTTAGGATTTAGGGCTGCGGGTTTAGGGTTTAGGGCTTCGGGTTTAAGGTTTAAGATTCAGGATCTAAATTTTAGTGTTTAACGTCTAGGGTTTAGGGTCTAGGGGCTAGGGTTTCGGTTTTAAGGTTTAGTGTCTAGGGTCCAGGGTCTAGGATTTAGTGTTTAGGGTCTGGGGTTTAGGTTCTAGGGTCTAGGGTTTAAGGTTTAGGGTTTAGGGTTTAGGGTCTAGGGTTTAGGTTTTTGGGATTCGAGTTTAGGGTTTAAGATTTAGGGTTTACAGTTTACGGTCTAGTGTTCAAGGTTTAGGGTTTAGGGTTTAGGATTTAAAGTTCAGGTTTTAGGGTTTTGGGTTTAAGGTTTAGGGTATATGGTTTAGGGTTTAAGGTTTAGAGTTTTGGGTTTTAAGGTTTAGGGTTTAAGGTCTATGGTCTAGGGTTTAGGGTTTAGGGTTTGGGGTTTAGGGTTTAGGGTCTAGGGTCTGGGGTTTAGGGTTTAGGGTTTAGGACTTAGGGTTTAGGGTCTAAGGATTAGAGTTTAGGGTTTAGCGTTTAGGCTCTAGGGCTTAGGGTTTAAGGTTTAGGGTCTAAGGTTTAGGGTTTAGGGTTTTTGGGCTTAGGGCCAAGAGTTTAGGGTTTAGGGTCTAGGGTTTAGGGTTTAGGGCTTAGGGCTTAGGGCTTAGGGTTTAGGGTCTAGGGTTTAGGGTTTAGGGTCTAGGTTTCAAGGTTTAGGGTTTAGGGTTTTGGATTTCGGATTTAGGGTTTAAGGTTTAGGGTTTAGTGTTTAGGTTTTAGGGTTTAAGGTCTAGGGTTTAGAATTTAGGGTCTAGGGTCTAAGGTCTACGGTTTTTGGTATGGGGTCAAGGATTTAGTCTTTAGGTTTTAGGGTCTAGGGTTTAGGGTTTAGGATTTAGGGCTTAGGGTTTAGGGTTTAGGGTATAGGGTTTACGGTCTAGAGTTTAAGGTTTAGGGTTTAGGCTCTAGGGCTTAGGGTTTAAGGTTTAGGGTTTAGGGTTTAGGGTCAAGAGTTTAGGGTTTAGGGTTTGGGGTTTAGGGCTTAGGGTTTAGTGTTTAGGGTTTAGGGTTTAGGGTTTATGGTTTCGAGTTTAGGGTCTAGGGTTTAGGGTTTAGGGTTTAGGGTTTAAGGTTTAGGGTTTAGGGTTTAGGGTTTAAGGTCTGGGGTTTAGGGTATAGGGTCCAGGGTATAGTGTCTAGGGTCTAGGGTTTAGGGTTTAGGATTTAGGGTCTAGGGTTTAGTGTCTAGGGTCTAGGGTCTAGGGTTTAGGGTTTAGGGTCTAGGATTTAGGCTTTAGGCTTTAGTGTCTAGGGTCTAGGGTTTAGAGTTTTGGGTTTAGTGTTTAGGGTTTACGGTCTAGGACTTAGGGTTTAGCGTCTAGGGTTTAGAGTCTAGGGTTTAGGGTTTAGGTTTTAGGGTTTAGTTTTTAGGGTTTACGGTTTACGGTTTAGGATTTAGGGTTCAGGTTTAGGGTTTAGGGTTTATGATTTAGGGTTTAGGATTTAGGGTCTAGGGTTTGGGTTTAGGTTTTAGGGTTTTGGGTTTCTGGTTTTTGTGTTTAGGGTTTAAGGGTTTAGCGTTGAGCATTTAAGGTCAGGGTTGTAGGGTTTAAGGTTTAGGGTTTAGGACTTAGGGTTTAGGGTTTAGGGTCTAAGGTTTAGGGTTTAGGGTTTAGTGTTTAGGGTTTAGGGTTTTGGGGTTTAGGGTCAAGAGTTTACAGTTTAGGGTCTAGGGTTTAGTGTTTAGAGTTTAGGGCTTAGGGCTTAGGTTTTAGGGTTTAGGGTTTAGGGTCTAGGGTTTAGGGTTTAGGGTTTACGATTTAGGGTCTACAGTTTAAGATTTAGGGTTTACAGTTTAGGGTTTAGGATTTAGTGTCTAGGGTTTAGGGTTTATGATTTAGGGTTTAGGGTTTAGGGTTTAGGTTTTAGGGTTTAGGGTTTAGGGCAGTCTGGGGTTTAGGGTTTAAGGTTTAAGGTTTAGGGTCTAGGGTTTAGTGTTTAACGTCTAGGGTTTAGGGTTTAGGGTTTAGGGTTTAGGGTCTAGGGTCTAGGGTTTAGGGTTTAGGGTTTAGTGTCTAGGGTTTAGTGTCTAGGGTTTAGGGTTTGGGGTCTAGGATTTTGGGTTTATATTTTAGGGTTTAGGGTCTAGGATTTAAGGTTTAGGGTTTAGGGTTTAGGGTTTAGGGTATAGGGTTTAGGGTCTTGGGTTTGGGGTTTTAGGTTTAGGGTTTAGGGTTTAGGGTTTAGGGTTTAGGGTCTAGGGTTTAGCGTTTTAGGGTTTAGGGTTTAGGGTCTAGTGTTTATGGTTTAGGGTATACGCTTTAGGCTTTAGGGTTTAGGGTTTAGGGTTTAGGGTTTTGGGCTTGGGATCTATGGTTTAGGGTTTAGGGTTTATAGTTTAGGGTTTAGGGTTTAGGGTTTATGATTTAGGATTTAGGGTTGAGGGTTTTGGTTTTAAGGTATAGGGTATAGGGTGTAGGGTTTTGGATTTAGGGTTTAGGGTTTAGGGATTAGAGTTTTGGGTTTTGGGTTTAGGGTTTAGGGTTTAGAATTTAGGGTTTAGAGTTTAGGGTTTTAGGGTTTAGGGTATTGGGTGTAGGGTGTAGGGTTAAGGGTGTAGGCTTTAGGGTTTAGGGTTTAGGGTTTTAACGTTTAGGGTCTAGGGTTTAGGGTTTAGGATTTAGGGTTTTGGGCTTAGGGTTTGGGGGTTAGAATTTACGGTTTTCGGTTTAGGGATTACAATTTACGGTTTCCTGGTTTAGGGTATAAGGTTTACGGTCTAGGGTCTAGGGTTTAACACTACTAAATAGAAGTTTAGTGACCGACGGCGACGGTTGCTATTTCGTTAGTTGCTAATAATTTGCGACCGCAGAGTCGGCGGTCACAAATTTAGTGAGTGACTGGGCGGTCACAAAGCAGTTTGAAATTATCCAACCCTCTTGCAGTCACAAATCAGTCACAAAATGGCTGTCACAAATACGTCTAGTCAAAAATTGGTTAGAAAATTTGGGACCCTCCCGGTCACAAATCGGTCATAAAGTTCAATCACGAAGTATGAAATCCCTCAGTCACAATTCAGTCGTAAGATACTCTTATAGTTCAGTCACAAATTTTGTCTGAATCTATCTCTAGTCACTAATTTGTCACAAATAACAATTCGGTCACAAGATGCTGTTACAAGTCACTAATTTGCTGCAATAACCATTTAACAATAAATAATATATAAAAATGATATAAACCACTAATATATATATACATATATATATTCATAGTAACACCTAACAATGTTTGTATCATAAACATACAAGTCAAGCAATCTCATGAGAACAAAATATAAGTCAAACAATTTCATGAGAACAAAATACAAGTCTAAAACAACCTCATGAGAAACAAAATACAAACTCATGAGTCACATACATAAATACAAGATATTAACTATCTCTACTCAAGTAGATTAGAGACACTTGTAGGTGGATGACTAGATGGAGTGGTCATCCCATATTTTGCCAAGAGTTAGTGCACAAGTGCCTTGTAGCTCCCTCTGCATCTCTTCCATCTCCTGTCTGTCCTGTGCAGCCTTTTTTGCCTCTTGATGCACAAATCCGATACTTTATTTAAGCAATATCAAGCCTCTTACTTTTTGGACCAACTCCATGTTGGTATATACTTGTTGATTTGAGTTTATAACATTAAATCAAATTAAAGTAAATGAAAAAAAAGTATCAATTTTGAGCAATTTGGTTTCACAACTTGAGACTTTTATATTATTAAATTTACTAAACTAAATTAATTACTAGAAACGTAATTATACTCAATATAAATAATAAAAAATGTAATAATGTGTCATTTACAAGATATAAATTGAAATTAATAAACTTTAGTATTTAAAAACTCTAACATAATATGTATATCATTATATATTGTATATATATGTTTGTGTAACTGTCATTTTTGGTTCAGACAATTGTAATTTGCAATTAAGGACCGGAAGGGGTCTTAACCTTGGGGGACTTGTCCTTAGGTGATGCACCTAGGTGCTTACGTACCCTTTGGAAGGGATCAAAGTCCACGTAGTTCGTCATGGTGACGTCTATAGGAGCCGTTAGGTAAGGTAGTTACCTGTATTGGGCCGTGTGCGGCTAAGACGTGCTTAAGGTACTCCGGGAGGGTGACCGCTCTTAGGAGGTTGCATTAGGGTAAGAGAGCTCTGGTCTCTGAGAGCTGTTGGAAGCCCTATCGGTGGGATGCTCCGGGGACGGAGATAAGCCTGCCGGTGGTCGGACCTGACGGAGCTCGGGATGTGTGAAGGATGTTGCGTAGGGTGTTTGAGAGTGCTCAGAATGCCTGCTAGAATGGCTATGAGTAATGCTCTTTGGAAGTACTTGAGATGTCTTGGATCTAGTGTTATGGTCCTGGATCTTGTGTCCTTTAGTCCCCCGGGTGAGGGTCTATTTATACTAAGTGTGAGGAGGACGTGCTCAACCCACGTTCTCGTGGGACGCGGGTGGTCCCATGATGCCTAATGAGTTTCCACATCCCGTTGAGTGGGAGTTCCCCCGAGGTGACGGGGGCAAGGGCCACGTAAGTAGCAGATTAGTGGTGCCACGAGCTGCTAGCGTAAGCTGCCGCTAGGCTCTGGAAGCTTAGTGCCACGTATCCCAAGGTGGAATATTCCGTAGTTACATAAGTCCCCCAAGTCTATGGGTGTCGGGCGCCCGTGGACTTAAGTTCTCTTGTCTGTAAGCTACTTAGGAATTTTGTGTGCTTTTGTGAAGAAGAGTCCCTCCACAAGTGGGTTTGGTCATTACGAGCTGGTCGTCCGACTTGCAAAACATAGCCTCTTTGTTTTACTCCGTGGGAGTGGAGACGTTTTGGAGGGTGCCACACGTCTTGTTTCGAGTGGCTGACTGCTTGACTTCCTCAGCAATTTTTCGAGCCGTCTCTGCAGAAAGTACGCGACTTACCGAGGAGGAGTCATCATTACTTCAGAGGAGAATTTCCTGAGATGCCCCTTGCGGGTGTGCGGAGGAAATCCAAAGGTCAGGAGTCTTTTGGTCATTCCCTTCAGTTTCAGAATTTTACTCGTTTTCACGCCTCTTGGTTGGATTGCTAAGCGTCTGTTGAGCCCCTTTTATTTCTGAGAACGGAAGAGCCTCATTCCTTCGTTCTGTGGTCTCCTTCTTCTTAGTTGAGATTCTCAGCGATTCTCTGCTCCTAACCATTCCAAAATGGCCATGGCTAGTGCTGCTACTTCTATGTTTTCTTCCGTGGATCCAAATTTCGTATAGTCCCTCTTGCTGGTTGCCACAGAGGGAGTTAAGGAGAGAGTGGATACTGTCATTATGCTGTGAGACTCCGTGGACCTTTGGGAGGTTCTGTCTGGAGAGGATGAGAATTCGGCAGTGCCTCCTCCGACTGCTTCTGAGAATTGGTATTCTGCCGAGCCGGAGCTTGGTTATACGGCTAACATTTCAGTGGCGGATACTGGCGTAGATTCGCGGGTGTTGCCAGGGGCCAGCATCGAGAAGGTATGGAGGGGACGCTTCGCTCCTTCTCTCCCTGAGGGCTATGAGATAAGGTCGTTGGAGAAAGGGGAGACTATTGTCTGGAGCGACGGTGTCGGCTTCGTTCTTCCCCTTTGTGTTCCCTATAATGCCGCCTTTATTCCACCTTTCCCCGGCTTCGTGGAAGCCATGTTTAACTTGCTGAATGTTTGCCCCGAGCCGTTGACTCAGACCGCGTGATCGATACTCATCATTTTCGACAGGTACTGTCAGTCGCACAGATTGGAGGTCCTTCCAAATGTGTTTCTCTCTCTCTACTCCGCCCGTGGGGCACATGGAAGGGTGTGCTTTCAGTCGCGTGCCAAAGGTATTAACATCACCGATCTGCCGACTAACAACCACGCCTAGCGGTCGTACTTCTTCAAAGTGGTACCCAAGAAGGGTTTTTACCCGCCTTAGGTTCGGCCGCTCGACAGGCATCCGCGCTTCCCCCCAAGTTGTCCAATCCTGTTCTCCGGGTTTAGTACGACCGGGAGGAGTATGAGGAGACAAATTTCGAATTTTTGAAGGGGGTCGTGGTCTCAAGCTCGGCTTTAGGTAAGCTTGTATTAGTGAGTTGTGTTCCTTTGCTTTTCTATCTCCTCACCAAGTTTCGGATGTTTCCTCTTTCCAAGGTTAACCCTGGGTGGCATTCAGGGTAGGCTGAATCCCCTACTGAGATACCAGAGCCGGAAACGCGAGCGGTCGGAGACGGTGAGTGCCGTTGTTCCATCCTCAGGGGTAGACGAGGATGCCGGGCCGGACGGAGATCTTACGGGTAAAAGTGCGGGAGCTACGAATCAGGTGGGTGACACCAGCTTGAATCGATGCGTTCGCAGGAGGCTTCCCTACACTCCCATACCCCCTGAAGAGATGCCCTTCCATCTTCTGGGTGGGGTATCTCTTTTAGTGGGAAGTTAATTCCCTTTGAGGCGGAGCGGGTCATACTGGCTCGTCAGCATTATCCACTTGATTATGGGGATGATTATGCTTTAGAGCATATGACCAGGGAGACCATGTTGTTGCTAAGCCGTCTGGCAGGCTTTGCATATCAGCGGAAGGTCGAGGGGGTAGGATGCTTTCCTCTAGCTTCAATGTTCTCCGTTTGAGGTGGCTGATTCTTCGTGATTTTTGTGCAGGAAGTGGTGGAGGAATTGCTAGATGAGAACGTCCAACTGACCGCCCGCGTGAAGGAATTGGAGGGCGAGCTGGCGGAGTGCAAGGCCAATTCTCTGCGGGTTCGTCGCCAAGATTTTCTGCGCTTTGCAAACTACGGGATGCAGAATGGCATAGCACAGCTGAAGGATTTGATGGACATCTCTGTTCCTCCAGAAGTCAGAGTGAAGATGAATCCTTCCTGGGAGAAGATTGGTAGAGAGTTTCGCGTCCGTGCTCGAGGAGACTCTCCGTTGAGGATAGAAGACTATGACGTAGCCCCTAATCCTCGAAGGGATCATCCCCCGTCGGGCGAGTCGCTGCATCCATCAAGGGGGGATGCTTCCTGATTTGTACTTCGCAGCATGTCTGCATTGTTTTGTATTTTCAGGGCGATAGTCCCCGTATGTAAATATTTTTAGTAAGGAGAATTAAAATTTTGAGCATGAGAGTTGATCAATCGTATTTGCATTCTATATTCCTTTAAATTGGCAGTAAATTTGTCTTAGGACTAAGACAAGTTGGTAATACATCTATCTTGGGACGAAGACAAGTGGGTAGTACATCTATCTTGGGACTAAGACATAGTGGAGTGCTTGCGATTTTTGCCTTTGGACTAAGGCAAAAAGAAATATTGACTAAGACATAGTAAAATATTTCTTAAGGCTGCTAGCGTTCCAAGTGTTTAGGACGTGTTCTCCCATCAGGTGTGCTAACTTGTATGCGTTGTGTGAAGCGATTCCGACAACCCTGTATTGGCCTTCCCAATTAGGTGCGAGCTTGCTGTGTAGAAGGTTGCGCTTATTGTTTACCGTTGTCCGCATGACCAAGACGCCTTTTTCGAACTTACGACGTTCGATGCCTTTTGAGGTATTGTACTACTAACATTGCTTAATTAAGTCTTTTATTTTATATTATGTTTTATTTATCTATATTTGTAAAGTGAGAGTGAATTTTTTTGCAATAATAATTGATTAGGTTTCTTTATGTTCCCACTCCTCACACAATGGATGTGCTTGCTAACACCCTTCTTAAAGGTTTAATGTCTTGGAATTTAGAGGCCAAATTGTCTACAATTACTGTAGATAATTGCAGAGCAAATGATGGTATGATTAACTTGATTGTGGATAAGCTTGGAAGTCATTACATTTTAGGAGGAAGAATTATTCACATGCGTTGTTGTGCACACATCCTTAATTTAATTGTGAAAGATGGGTTGTCTATTATTGATGAAGCAACTGAAACCATAAGGGATAGTGTAGCATATTAGATAGCTACACCATCTAGGTTAGAAAATTTTCAAGATATGGCTAGGCAACTTAAGATAACATGCAATAAAAAATTACCACTAGATTGCAAGACTCGCTGGAATTCTACTTACTTAATGTTGCAAGTTGCCTTGGAATACAAAGATGTCTTCCCTAGAATGAGGCTTAGAGAGAAAAATTATTTAAAGGCCCAAACTAATGAGGAATGGGATATGGCCAGGATTATATGTGGGAAATTGAAAATTTTTCATAGCATTACAGGGCTATTTTCTGGTAGAAAATATCCCACTGAAAATTTGTATTTTGTCAAAATTTGTGAATTAAGAGAAGCTCTAGGCAAATGGATGCAATCGACTGATGCTACAATTAAAAATATGACAACTAAAATGCTTTCAAAATTTGATAAATACTAGGGTGTTGCTTCCATTGTTATGGCTGTGGCTGTTATCCTAGATCCTAGATACAAATTGAAGGTTGTAGAATTTTGCTTTCCAAGGATTTACAAAGATCAGTCAAGTTATTATATTGAGGAAGTTAGAAATATAATGAATGAATTGCTTCAACAGTATCAAGCTAATCATAACACAAGTGAATCTTGTAACGTCCTAGTTTCTTAATTGATTTTTACTGCGGAATTAGGTTATTTAGCTCAACTCTTAAAATCCCGGTCCAATTTTTTTTCTTTTCTTCTCTTATGGGAGTATTAAAAGTTAAGCTCTATCCCAAGGATCGTTTACTCTCAGTTGGTTATTTAAACCTAAGAAACTAGAAGTTACGTGTTTGTTACTCTTGCGCTCTCCCAGAATCATTTTTAACATATATACAGATACTCTAATTCAGATAAAGTGAGGCACTAACCTCCATGCATTGCCTAGCATTTAGATTCTAAGCATACATTCATATATATATATATATATACATACACAAATTTAATAGTTAGTGGCATGCTGGCCGAAATAGTTAGTCCGGCACGTAGGCCATAGTCCAAAAGTAGTGTGACCTACAAGTCACAACCAAAAAGTCAGCTCCTCTATTAGCTACCCATCAGACATCCCTTCTAACTCCCAGGGATGATCACATCCTCTAAGGGGAAGAAGAAGAGAATGTTGACAGCCTTCAGTATCTGGAAGTGACCCAAGAATGACACTTCCATTAGCTCCACCTCTATCTCAAGTAGCAGGAGGTACTTGGGCATCTGAACACACTAAGGTAGTGAGATATATTATCCCAGTAACGTAGATTACCAGTTTTATAAAACGAATTAGTGGTTCAGCTGTATTACGAAGAGTACAGGAAAACTTCCTTCACATTTATCAGATTCATACAACAAATAAGTACATTTCTTAACTATTAAATCTCAATTACAAGATATTTCCACACATGGATTCATAATATATATTTATACTGAAAAATGCTTAAACATAGCAAAGTCATGTTGAGCAAACATATGAAATACTCATTTTCTTTTAAAAGAATACTCATTTTACCATCACATCTCTTTGGTCAGTCATGCCAAAAACCAGATCTCTACAGGACCTGTACAACTGGTCTGAACCATTACCTTTATCATCAAAAGCAATCTAATGAAACAAGACAAAACCGACTTACCAATATAAGTAAAGCCCACCATATAAGGCACAGACAATTACCTAAAATTCCAGGGTGTCCCCCGGTGTGCACACAAAGTTAGAATCTTAGGATCACCATTCTCGGATTTGATTATTTCCTCACTAGTTGCTAGACAGGTACGTCCCGGACGCATTCCTAGCCAGCCTAGTGTGTCCTTTTCATACAGATCATATTAATATAACATAATTTTTCACAGGTAATGTTTATTCAGTTGCAAATCACTTGCCTCTCCAGGGCATATCACTTTTCACAGTTTGCCTCTCCAGGGCATATCAATTCTTTCACAGATGCATGCTAAAATATCTGCCTCTCCAGGGCATATCAATTCTTTCACAGATGCATGCTAAAATATCTGCCTCTCCAGGGCATATCAGTTCATAAATGCATGCTAAATCTCAATTCCAGAGTTGGATGCCACAAAATTAAATAAATTGTTTAAAACATGTCAACTTTTGCATTTAGTCAACTCAAAGTCAAACAAAGTCAACCACAAAGTCAAATATTACTTGTGCAGCAAGCAACCTACATAACTTCTTATACACGCATCCAAATATCATGAAATTTCATGAGAAGTACATTTAGTATGCAATTAACAGATTCAATTTGTTTCTCAAGCAAGAAAATGACATTTTGACCCTCAATTGACTCAGTTTTGTCAAAATGGTCCTCTTTCTCAAACTACTGAAATAAAAAGCACTTTTAACAATTCAACCACATCCAACCATACAAATTGGTCATTTAACATCCACTAAACACATCTAGAAAGTTTCTAACAGAATTTAACCAGAAACTGAGTCAAAATAAGAATTTTGAGATTTCTTCTAATTTTTCTTTCAAAATGGTCCCTATTAAGACTCAATTTCAGTTCTGGGTTTATACAAGCTCAAACAAGGCTACAGCAAGCTTCACAAGATTAAATATGACTTGTCCATATACTTTCCACAATCAGAAACAGTTCAGAAGCCATATTTTTGCTGCAAAAACCCTTACTTTTAGAGTTTTTCAAGAAAAGTCCTTTAAGTATTAAAACACAGTTAGAGGCCCCTCTGGTCTCTTCCATCCCTGTAGAAAGCACCCCAATATCACATAAAGTCAAAAAGAATAGTTGGCTACTCACAAACAACTCAGAATGCCTAGTTTCTAACAAGGGTAATAAAATAGTAAATTTATTTCATTTTAATCTCTATCACAACCCCTTTTTTGTTCTGGCTTCTGTTAAGTCTTAAGAAGCTTTCCCTCACAAAGGTAAGGTCATTTATGACTTGCACAGCAAGTTTGTGTAGTCATATCAGTTCAAGAATGGGTTTTGTGCAGTAATTTACTACTTTCTTTGGCAATTTTACAATTAAGGGTCTTAGGTGCATTAAAACTATCCTGAGTCATTCTTTGAGTTATTTTTCTTTTGAAAATACTCCTCTAGGAGTCTGGAGGGTGGAATAGCTGACCTATCCACCTAGAACTGGAGTACCCAACTTTTATAGTTGAAACTTCAAATCTTAGTACATTAAGGTTCCAGCCTTGCCTTTTCTGTTTTCTAAGTGTTTACTGACTTTACCAAATGCTCACTATCCCTTCAAATTATTTACTGCCTCTTACTGACCTAATCCTCCAAAATGTAGAACTTCTTCTTAAGTCCAGAACCTCTTTCTACCATTCTAAGTCAATTTCTTTCTAATTTTTGCATTTTTCTAACATGTACATGTCTAAGGGTATAGATGAAGAAAGTGGCATGGAAAATTTGGTGCAATTTCTTCATAGTAGTTCAAGTTCTTCCACGGTAAAATCTGAACTGGATCGTTATTTTGAAGAGGCAATCTGCCATGGTCACCTGATTTTGATATTCTTAATTGGTGGAAAATAAATGGGATCACATATACGACATTACAAGCAATTGCTAGAGACTTTTTGGCTACTCCAATTTCCATTGTGGCTTCTGAATAAGCTTTTAGTACTAGTGGAAGAGTTGTGAGTCCTCATCGAAGTTCACTCGACGACGACATTTTAGAGGCATTGATGTGTACTCAAAATTGGATGCACTATGAAGAAGGTAATTTTTTTTGCACATATGTATATATATATAACTTAAAGGTGGTTTTTTTTTCTTGACTTGTTTTGTTTTCATTGTTTAGCTTTATCTACACTTAAACCTTCAGGAATCTTACCTTGGTTGGATGATGAAGATGATCAAGATTGTAAATATTTTATAATTTTATATTGGTGTATTATTAATATATGCTTTTATTTTTTTAATTTCCATTAATATCTCTTATTTATTCTTTATTTCTAGAGTTGGAGACTATGATGAACAGTTGAAGAAACATGAAGACTTGTATTTGAAGCTTTATTTGATTGATCTTTTTAGCTTTAATGTGTGAACATGAAGACTATGTTGGTAAATTGTGTTTGTTATTTTGTGAGAAAAATGTGTGGAGTTGTTTTACTTTTTGTTAGTAACATATAATATGTATAACTACGGAATATTCCACCTTGGTACACGCGGCAATGACCTTCTAGAAGACAGGCTTAAGCACTCGCTAGAGACACGTGGCACCACTCATCTACCAGTTACGTGGCCCTTACCCACGTCAGCTCACGAAACATCCCCTTAACCAGACGTGGGAACACCACAAGTCTGGTGGCACGTCCCACGTCCCACGAGATCGTGGGTCGAGCACAACCTCCCCACACCAAGTATAAATAGACCCTCACTCGGGGGACTAGGTATGCAACCTGAAGGACTAGATAGAGACGATCCCTGAAGGATTACAACACCTAATCTACGATATCTCACACATACTTTCGGTAACCTGAGCATCTTCAGATACCTCACACAACCGCTCTGCATATCCCGAGCTTCGCCGTAAGCTCCGCCTAGGTCAGCCTCCGGCAAACTCATCACCATCTTGGAGTACACCATTTACGGGGCTTCCAGCAACCCCCAGAGACCAGAGCTCTCACCCACTAAGGCAACTTCCTAATAGCGGCCTGCCCGCCCGGAGTACCTTTGGCACGTCTTAGCCGCACGTGGCCCAATATAGGTAACCACCTTGCCCAACGGCTCCTATAGACGTCGGCATGACGAACTACGTGAACTTTGATCCCTCCCGAAGGGTACGTAGCCACCTAGGCGCATCGCCTAAGGACAAGTCCCCCAAGGTTAAAACCCCTTGCGGTCCTAATTACAAAGTACAATTGTCTGAGCCAAAAATGACAGTTGCAGTGGCGCCCGCCGCGGTCTTATTCAGACCACAATGCCTTGTGCACTCTGCTGCTAAACGGCATTCCTTTTTCGGGGAGTAAGAGTATATACCTAACACCCAGAAACACATATTTGTTTTCGTCTTGATCTTCAATACAGGATACACAGGATATAATACATCATGACCGACTTGAACGTCCCCGCGACCACGACCGATGCTAGCGCTCTAAGGCGCAGCACGAGGAACCGATAGGGAATGGCCGAAGCGGTCACAACTGAGGCAGGCAGATCAAGCGCAACCTAGCCTCAAACCTCCTCAATGACGTAGGTAGTTGTCGCGGTAACCGTGGTCCAGAACCCGGCACCTAGAGAGGAAATTCGCCCTCAACCCGTCCCAAACTATCCCTTGGGATCCTACCTCCACATGCCATGGGCAGCAACCTAAAACCCGTACGTCGCCTGCGGTGCGAATGCTTACCATTGGCCCACGTTCGACTTCCAAGGAAAGGGGAGACATCCCTTCACCCAGCAAATCATGAATGTGCACGTGCCCATGGGCTTCAAAATGCCCTTCCACATAGAACCTTATGGTGGAGAAACCGATCCACGAGATCACTTGAACAACTTCAACTCGACCATGTCGATATTGGGCATGACGAACGGCCAACAGTGCCGAGTCTTCTTGTGTACTCTAAAAGAGGCCGCCCTAAGATGGTTCTCTCTACTGCCTACCAATTCGATCCACAGCTTCGAACAACTGGCGCAAAACTTCCTCACACAGTTCGTGAGCAGCAAAGAGTATCAGAAAAATGAAGACTCCTTCTTTGGTTTCCACCAGGAGGAAGGAGAAACCCTCAAGCCTTCCTGGCCCGCTTCACCAAACTCTCGCTCCAAGTCTGAGGTCTCCAGGACGCCGTCGCCATCTTTGTCATAAAGTAAGGCCTTCGATGTTTACAATTCTACGGGGAACTCAACAGATTCCCCTCTCCACTTTACAGGAGCTTATGGACCGTGCAGAATGGTTCATTCAAGAGGAGAACGCTCAGATCGCCAAGGAGAAGATGAGAAAGTTCCTGATAAGCAGGGCCGACATGGAACGGGCAGAAAAGAAAAAGGAAAAGACGGTGACAGAGAACCAAGCCCCCAAGGAGAAGAGCAATAGGAAGAGGTCACCTCCTCGACCGCAGACGCCTCCCAGGGGACGGTTCACGAGCTACACTCCCCTCAACAAATCCCACGAGGGGTGTTAGAAGAAATCTATCACTCGGACATGCTCAGCTTCCCCCCTCAGGTCAAAAGATGGAAGACGGGAAGAGCGGTAGACAAGTCCAAGTACTGCCAGTTCCACAAGGATTACGGACTTGAAACCAACGATTGCATCCACCTAAAGGATCAGATTGAGGACCTAATCCGGAAAGGACAACTCGGCAGATTCGTCAAGGAAGAAAGCAGGGCTAATATCGAACACCCCCGAGAGGCCAATGATCAAGCACCTACTCGCGGGGTTATCAACGTCATAGTAGGCGGACTGCAGAAAGGAACCTCCTCGCTGCCGTAAAACAAGAAGAGGATCGAACGCTCCATACTCGCCCTCGATTACGCTCCGAAGCACCGGAAGAGGAGCGAACCCAAAGGAGATCCCATCACCTTTGACATCAACAACCTAGAGGGACCGGTCCATGACGACCCCATGGTGGTGACCGCCATAATCGCCAACTACGAAGTCAAGAGAGTCTTGATCGACCAAGGATCTTCAGCAGATGTTCTCTACTTCGACACCTTCAGAAAACACGGGTTGAATGAAGCCAGCCTAAGGCCATTCCCCGGCACACTCATAGGGTTCTCAGGAGCCCAGGTTCCGGCAGAAGGTATCATCATCGCCCGAACAACATTGGGCACCTTACCAAAGGTCGCGAGCCTTCATGTAGACTTCATCATTGTCTCAGCACCATCAGCATACAATGCGATCTTAGGGTGATCGTCCCTAAACAAACTCAGAGTTGTAGTGTCTACCGCACAGCTCACAATGAAGTTCCCAACACCCTACGGGGTTGGAGAAATCATGGCAGACCAGAAACTGGCGTGAGCATGCTACGCAGCAAGCCTAACCAAGACCGTCAAGGTCGCCCGCCTTGGTCCCAAAGAAACACGCGAGGAACCCCACGAGGGTAAAGAGTCAGGAGAAAAGAAGCCAGAGTCCGCCCGCCAGGACTTAACCTCCGCTTTGACTCCGAACGCACTTTGCACTATTGCACCATCTTTAGGTCAAGTCGCATATGTCTCTATTTCGAATTTAGGAATTTCAGACTGACTAAGGCCCGCCTGACCTAGGCAATCCGAATTTAAACATTTTTCTTACCTTCAGTCTAACTAAGGCTAGCCCGACTGAGGCTGCACGAATGTAACCATTTTGTCTATTTTTAAAAGTACTTCTTTCCAGCTAGAGACAAGACTTCAAATTTGCAAAGTACTTGCGTAAGTCCTACCACAGGACAGTGGGCTCGACCGCCCCAAGAAACGCTAAGCGCCCCCAGGGCCAAGCTAATATTTCCCCCAGTAGCGCGGTAATAACCCCTTGGGTGCGAAAAACACAAAACGAACGTTCGACAAACCATGCTAACAAATCGCATACAAATCGTCCTGATCACGCGGTATACATGCAAAAATCTTTTTACCCAGACGTAAAGAGATGACGACGAAAAGAGAAACTGCCACCATACATAACTTTTTGCCCAGAAATAAAAAGGGAAGTAGGAAAAACTCTTTGCAAAAAATCATTCTCATTAGATGCCAAAAATGAGAGGGCGTCCGCCCATTAGAAAGGGTAAACACCCTAAAAATTACATAAACCTATTCTTGGGCATCCCCAAGCTGATCTACAAAGGCCTCGGCCTTAGCATGCTCCGCATGGCTAACACCTTCCGACGACCCACGTCTGGTCGCTTCAGCTAGCTACTGAGAAGTAGGTCCAAAGCCTGGAGCCCGCCTGCCAATTCGAGACAACACCTGGTGATCCACCAAGCGATCTGTCAATTGTCGAAGATAAGCGATATTCAACGGAGGGTCTGTTTCCATCCGACCGCGAAGCTTACCTTCAAAAAACTCCAAGGAAGGATGCAAGAAAGCCACCCACTCCGCTGGAAATCTCTCCCAACGGAGACGCTCGAGCTACTCGACCGCCAGGAGCATGCCATACATCCTCTGTGCAGGCAACTCCCCCTAGAGATCAACAACGTCAGCAACCTTGTCCTCGGTCACTAGCCGACCAGAAAGGTTCTCAGCAGCGCGAACCTCCGCACCCCGCAAGGCTTCATGGAGTGAATGCAGCACCCACTGACGCCTCTCAGCGTCATCTTGACGAGCGGCCAGCTCCTTGCGAGTCCTCTCTAACTCCGAGCGAAGGAACGCAACCTCGGTAGGGTGTCCAGCTTTAGTCCTAAGACGGGCAACATCTTGAGTAAAGGACTTAACCTCGCGTCCTTGATCCTCACACTCCAGCTTCTTGGCGGACAGCTGCCCCCGTACGTCCGCCAATCTCTTCTGGGAGACCTCCAGAGCCTGGCTTCAGGAGGACGCAACACCGGCAAATTGATCCCGGTTGCGACGAATCTCCTCCTACATAAAAATAGCGAAGTCAGGAACACGAGTCAAAGTAAAATGAGGAGAACACCAGGATAAGGCAGCTCACCACACGCTTTTCCCACTCAAAACTGGCTTGGTCGAAGTCAGCAAACACCTCAGCCACCCGATTGAAGCCTCGGACAGCAAGATTAAGGGGAGAAGTGTCTAGCCCCCTGGCTTCCCTCTCCCGCATCTCCACGGGGAAGCTCTTGCCCAATGCCACCAGCTCAAAAGACAATCCCCCGTCCGGTGGCCCAAAGGGTTTAGAAGGACCGACGCTCGACCCCAGAACAAGATCTCTCGTGGTAGCCACTACACTCGCCACTACATTCCCTCCATCTTAGAGGTAGGAACGAGTAGATTGTATCACCCTCATCGGTGATTGACGAATGGGAGCGGAAGTTGGAACAGAGGTAGGAACAGAGGCGGGGACAGAGGTAGGAACAGTATCTCCCACCGGAGCCTCCACCGGCACGTCTCCCCGGTCAGTACTCCGTCGTGTCGCCAGCGAAGACAACCGCAACTCCACTCCAGAAGGCCGCTTCTTGGGACCCCCCTCTCGGCCTTTGTACAGCTCCGCCGCAGAGGCTCCTCTCCTTTCCCCCTCCCAGGGTCCACTCGCACCGGCTTTCCCATCTTTGTTCCCCTTCTCCCTCGGAAGAGCCTCCTGACGGTGCTCCCCCTCGGAAGACGAAGGCACAGGCAACCGTCCTTCCCTCTCACCAACGGCAAGTACCATAGCAGGGACGTCGGCGGCTACCTCCGGAGAAAGGCCCTGTTGACCGTTCTTCTTGCCCCTACTCCGACCGACGTCGCGAGTACGGCTCAAAGGAGGAGGAGGAGGGGAAGATGAAGGAAGATCCTCCAAATCAGTGAAGTCAAAGGGGTAGAAGCTATAATCGTCACCGCCACCAGCCATTGCAAAAGTTCGACAGAAGCAAGAATCAGAAAGAACGAAGCAAAGGCAGGGGAAACGAAGGCAACGGAGAAAGGTGAATGCAAATGTAAAGTCATAAACTTTCAAACGCTGGACATTTATAGGGTACCCAAAGTCACGACGAATCAAAAACATCGACCCCCTCGTATCCCGCAACGGATAAAACCCATTATCCTCTACAATCAAGCCTAGCTACAACCGCTCACTTAAACCGCACACGTGGAAAGAAGGGACGAACGAGATGCACAGCCGAGGCAACGGAGACGCAAAGACTGAAAAACCCTCGAAAATCTAAGAGTCACCTAGGGACACCCGAGGGCCTTTACGGAAAACGCTCTGCCCAGGTTAATGATGGCTACCCTCGGAAACGAACCTACATTTATTGAAGAAGAAACAGCGGGAGAACACCCAAATGCCAGTTGCACCCGTTCAAGCTCTGACGCGTGGCACATGCAACAAGCCCGCTCCTTCAACAAACAACCCTTAGCATGAAATCCACCATCAGCCACTGACCACGGACGAACATAGACAGAGGAGAGCCTTTCAAAATGACCATACGACCCCTGACCTTTGGATTTCTCCCACTAGCCCTCGAAGGGCATTTCGGTAAATGCCCCTCTGAGCAATGATGACTCCACCTCGGTAAGTCGCGTAATTCCTGCAGCGACGGCTCAAAAACATGCTGGGGAAGTCAAGCATCCAGCCATCCGAAACGGGACACGTGACCTCTCCAAAGCGTCTCCTTTACCACGGAACAATACGAGGGAGCCCACTACGCGAGTCGGACGACCAGGTCCCATAGCCGTGACTCTAAGCGGACGTGCTCTCCCACGAGTAAAGGCAACAAAAAAATCCTAAGTATCTTACAGACAAGGGAACTTAAGTCCACGGGCGCCTGACACCCGTAGACTTGGGGGACTTATGTAACTACGTAATATTCCACCTTGGGACACGTGGCACTGACCTTCTAGAAGGCAGTCTTAAGCACTCGCTAGAGACACGTGGCACCACTCATCTACCAGTTACGTGGCCCTTACCCACGTCATCTCACGGAACATCCCCTTAACCAGACGTGGGAACACCACAAGCCTCGTGGCACGTCCCACGAGATCGTGGGTCGAGCACAACCTCCCCACACCAAGTATAAATACACCCTCACTCGGGGGACTAGGTATGGAACCTGAAGGACTAGATAGAGACGATCCCTGAAGGATTACAACACCTAATCTACGACTTCTCACACATACTTTCGGTAACCTGAGCATCCTCAGATACCTCACTCAACCGCTCTGCATACCACGAGCTCCGCCGTAAGCTCCGCCTAGGTCAGCCTCCGGCAAGCTCACCACCATCTCGGAGTACACCATTTATGGGGCTTCCAGCAGCCCCTAGAGACCAGAGCTCTCTCCCATTAAGGCAACCTCCTAAGAGCGGCTCACCCGCCCGGAGTACCTTAGGCACGTCTTAGCCGCACACGGCCCAATACAGGTAACGACCTTGCCCAACAGCTCCTATAGACGTCAGCATGACGAACTACGTGGACTTTGATCCTTCCCGAAGGGTACGTAGGCACCTAAGCGCATTGCCTAAGGACAAGTCCCCCAAGGTTAAGACCCCTTATGATCCTAATTACAAAGTACAATTGTCTGAACCAAAAATGACAGTTACAATATGTTTGTTTAGAGAATTTTTATTACTTGATATGTTTCCTTTTTAATTTTATTAGTGATGTATCATGTATGTTAGTTTATAATAATTTTTTTGTTTATTATTTAATATATATTTTTAATTAATTATGGATCGGGTAGCGGGTAACCAATATTGAGAAATAGGATATCCAATATCCAATACCCATTATGTTCGAGTATTTCGGGTATCTCCGATATTTCTGATATCGGATATTTTCGGATACGGATACCACAATGTATAAAATTCTTCGGATTCGGATAGGGTGCGGATATCGGATGTTTCGGACGGATACAGATAGTAAAAAAACCATCGGATATCCGCCCATTGCCACCCCTATTCTTAACTATCAAGAGCTCTACTTGATAATTTAGTACTCCTTTAGTACTCTTGCTGGATTTTGCTTCATGGAAGATATGCTCCTCGTAAGCATTACTCCCACTGGACTCAACAACTGGAGATGCGTCGATACGCTCCTCTCAACATGTTATTGGTCTGCCTCCTTTCAATAAAGATGAACATCCCAAAATCCATCTCCCTTGCTCTTGAAAAGGACCATTACATCCTTAGACTTAAATTATGTGATCGGAATGTCTTCATTCTCGGTAATGAAGACGTATCCTTTGAGTGACCAAGCTATCTTACCAAGACATGCTACTTGCCTCTAGGTTCAAGCTTCCCATACTCATAGGAAGGATCAAGTATGTTGTATACCCTCATGGTCTCGGCATGCTCTAATCAGGTCTTTTACCTAAGTAGAACTCATAAGGAGTCACTCAGATAATTTGAAAGGGCATGTTAAGTATGAAAGTGATTGTTGGCAAAGCATCTCCCTAATGGGAACGTTCACCTGAGTCATTATCAACTTAACCAACTCTAGGAACAACTCATTTTGTTGTGGAGTCTGTGGAATAGTTAGTTGTCTAACTATCCCTAATTTCATCACGCAACTGTGAGAAAATACTGGGCCACTTGCCTTGCCCTCATGCTTATTGGACCGCTGATGTCTGAGTGGACTAATTTGATGAAAGCGGGTTTTCTGATTTCATGACTGAATGGTTCTCAGGTTGCTTTGTCTGTAAGGCAACGTTTACAAACTAACATTGGGAATTTGTCCTCACAAATTCTCCTTTGCTAATACATAATTGTGTCCCACACGCACTTGCCAAATTAGTCTGTGAATTTGTAATTGCGTCCCATTCCCATTCCCATTCACATTCACTTCTCTTTTCTCTTTACCAAACGCACTCTAAAACAAAAAAAGAAATAAAACTAATCCTAACTTACTAAATTACAAAAATGAAACAAGGGTCAAAACACCCATAAATGCAATATAAAATTAAGAGGCAAAATAGTATTTAGTCTCTGAATTGTTTGTTATATTACTATTTAGTTCGCAAATTTGGCAAAAATACTATTTAGTCCCCAAGTTCGCAATTCTAGCAACTATTTAGTCATCGAATTTGGCAAAAATACTATTTAGTCTGTGAACTTGCAACTCTGTCAACTATTTAGTCCCCGAATTTGTAACTCTGTCAACTACTTAGTCCACTGACCGTTACCCGTTAGATAACCAGCTGACGTGGCCATTAAATGTTAAAGTTGATGTGGCATTTGAGGTGGCATGTGCCCAAGCACTTAACGGTGTCACATCAACATTTAAGGAGCACATCAGTTGGTTATTTAATGGGTAACGGTCAAGGGAATAAATAGTTGACAGAGTTACAAATTCGAGGACTAAATAGTATTTTTGCCAACTTCGAAGACTAAATAATCATTTGACCAACAATTCAGGGACTAAATAATAATTTACGTCAAAAATTAAACTAAAATATAACTAAACATAAATGCCAAAACAAGGGATGAAACATGTAAAAGGATTAAAGAATATGCAAAATTTGAAAGAAGAAACCAAAATATATTTGGTTGGACCAGGAATTGTTTTATTCATGGAATTGCACGAAAAACGAGGCTTCTGGTATTTGGTTCGCTTCTTGGAATTGAGAATTGGGTTCCCCAGAATTAGACAATTCCATGGTCCAATTCCACGGAAAGTGTTGTTTGGTTGGGTGTAGAATCCAATTCTACATGGAATTGCATAATATATTAGGAATTATTTAGTTTGGTTGAGTTATGTGGAATTGGAATTGAATTATGTGGAATTGGGTGTGTAAATTTTGTGGAACTGGATTGTAAGTTATTTTTTGAGAATGGGATAAATTTTGTAGAATTGATTTTAAAAGACACTTTTGCCCGTAGTTTCTCTCTCTCTCTCTGTTTTTTATTTTTTATAATTATTTATTAATATTTTTATAATTATTTAATTAATATTAAATAATTAATTTTTATAATGAATATAAAAATTAATTATTTAATATTTACTAAGGGGCAAATTAGTCTTTTTACCTCACATTCTTATATAAACTTTCAATTTCATCTTTTAATACCAAACACAATTTTCAATTGAAATAATTTAATTTCAATTCCATCCTACCAATTCCAATTCCAAAATTTTTTTAAACCAAACGTAAAAGTGACGCTTTCCTTTCATGCTCTAGTCTGAGACAATTCAAAAGAGTAGAAGAGAAAGTTTGATGACTAGATATACTGAAGACTTTAACTTTTAACTTGTCACTGATTGGACTATTCAAGAGATGTGGAGGAAGAGAATTTTGTTGTTTAGGTAAATGTAAACAAGAGTAAGGGATTCAGGTAAAAAAACAAAAACAAGAGTAAGGGATAAAGAAATAATGAGATATATGAAAAAAATAAGTTTAAAAGTATTTTGGAGTATTTATTTTTTTAAGTTGGTGAAAATAACTAATTTATAATAAAAGATAACTTTTATTTAATTTTTTTATTGGTTAAGAAAGAATTTATTTTAGACTTAATAAAAAGTCAACAAGAATAATTTCTTAACATTGTCTTATTAATTAAATAGAATAGTTAAACAATATCCTTAAGATACTGGTTAATAAAATCAAAAGATAAAGATTGATGATCACATGGGCTCTGGTTCATGTATTCTTACCTGAACCCACCACATTTCACCTTCTAATAGGATCTCTAAAAAAACTCACTATTAATCAAAACCCTATGATGCTCCAAAGAGTGGAACATTTCACCGTACACCACCATAAAAAATTAAATGAATTATACTTTTTGTTTAAAATACATAAAAATTCCCTTAAAAGTTATAAAATTATATAATTACCCAGTTTACAAAAAATATTTATAGAAATACCGCAAAAAAGTATATTTACAAATGTAATATAATATTAATATCTCTTACATAATTCAAAAAATTGAGAAAAATTGCATACCTTCTTAGTCCACCTTTTGAACTATCTTAGGCTCTACTTGATCATCTAATACTCTTCTAACACTCCTCTCGGATTGTGCTTCATGGAAGATATGCTCCTTGTAAGCATTTCTATCACTGGACTCAGCAACTGGAGATGCTTTTATATGCTCCTCTCCACATGTTGTAGGTCTGCCTCCTTTCAATAAAGGTGCACATCCCAAAATCCATCTCCCTTACTATTAGAAAAGTTAGTCTTGAGGATTATTAAATCCTTAGACCCAAATTATGTGACCGGGGTGTCTTCATTGTCGCTAATGAAGAAGTATCCTTTTGAGTGACCAAGCTATCGTACCAAGACACACTACTTGACTCTAGGGTCAAGCTTCCCATACTCATAAGAAGGATCAAGTATGTTGTATACCCTCATGGTCTCAGCATACTCTAATCAGGTCTTTTACCTAACCAGAACTCATAAGGAATCCCTCACAAAATTTGAAGGGCATATGGTTAAGTACGAAAGTGACTGTTGGCAAGGCATCTCCCTAATGGGAACGTTCACCTAAGTCATTATCAACTTAACCAACTCCAGGAGCAACTCATTTTGCTGTGGAGTGTGTGGAATAGTTAGTTATCTAACTATCCCAATTTTATCACGTAACTATGAGAAAATATTGGGCCACTTGCCTTGCCCCCACGCTTATTGGACCACTAATGTCCGAGTGGACTAATTTGATGAAAGCGGGTTTTCTGGTTTCATGACTGAATGGTTTTTAGGTTGCTTTTCCTGTAAGGCAACATTTACAAACTAGCATTGGAAATTTGTCCTCACAAATTCTCCTTTGCTAATACGTAATTGCGTCCCACATGGACTTTCCAAACAAGTGTATCAACCACAGAGGAAGACACAACAAAGCAACTAGTTGAATTACGGGAATGTAATTCAAAGTGTATCAAAACCCAACCATTGTCATAAAATCAAAACTAACACTAAGGAGTCATGATAAAACATGTAGATGACATTATTCCTAAGTTCTCTCACAGAAAAATAGCTCGTAATAAGTTTCGTTCATTATCTAGAACACATAAGATATATAAAGATAAAGAGTGACCACTACACAACTTCGTTTTTTAGTTGCTCAACCTCTTGACTTTATTAATGGTTTGTTCCCTCGAGGATACTTATGCTCCCATTGGGCAGAGAGCAAAACTTCACGAACCAATGTTCATGGGTGAAAGGGAAAGAATTGCTGCAAACAGTTTTGCACACAGTTGCCTATGGGTTGGCACAAGCAACATTTGACCTTGGCCAAAATCGCTTTTCCTCCCTTGTTTGTCCTTTGAACTGAGGCTACATACCTTACAATCAACATTTCTCTTCCTATCACCATATCTCTTGCACCCATTGTCCTTGTTCTTGGAGCCTAGAGCTCTAGAAGTTTTAGCCACTTAGGCTGCGTGCTGAATGAATTTTGCAGCCTTATGCCACTATTCCTTGAGCACTAGGTGGTGTTTAATATCATCAAGAAACTTGATGGTATTAGTGGAGGTTGGAATGACCTACATGCACTCCGAAGAGGAGGGAAGAGATTTGGTAATAGTTTGAACACGTTGTTTACTAGTGGGAAGTTTCAGGCTTACTGACACTCCCAAATCATGTTTGATTTTGTAATACCCGAGAAAATTTTTGAAGCTTGAAAAAAAAAAGGGAAAGAAGAGAAGTAGAAAAGAATTTCTAGGATTTAATTCAGGACCTAAGAAATTGGAAACCTGAATTAAATAGGAAAAACGGATGAAATTGGAATTTATTTTTCAGCCTTACTTATTTAATATTATTATTTTTATATATTAGAAAATAAAAGAAAATAAAAAAATTAATTGGAAAGAGGAGGGATTAAATTGAGGATATTTTTTTACCTCTTCTTTAATATAATAATAATTATTATTATTTAGTTATTTAATTATTTATTTTATTTATTTATTTTTATAAATAAAAGGGGGGTGCCGTGGTTTAAGAAACAAAAAGTAAGAAAAAGAAAAGAGAGAAGAGAGGCATGGGTATAGTAATGGATAGATAGAGTCAGGATCCCAACTGAAAGCTTGGGAAGAGAAACAAGTTAAAACATTTGCCCGTTGAGGCCATTGCCCTAGCCTGGCACTAGGGTCAGAAAAAGACTAAAAGATTTGCCCGTTGAGGCCATTGCCCTAGCCTGGCACTAGGGTTAGTAAAACACTAAAAGATTTGCCCGTTGAGGACATTGCCCTAGCCTGGCACTAGGGTCAGTTAAAGATTTAAAATAAATTGCCTGTTGAGGCCATTGCCCTAGCCTGGCACTAGGGTCAGTGGAGTGATTTACAGTTTTCAAATGATATGTTAAAAGTGTTTACTTGTTATGAAAAGCATGATAGAGGAGCATGATACGTAGGTTTATTTATGATTGTATGTTATATTAATATTGCCTGATCGTAATATAACATTTGATAAACTGGATTTTCATGCGCATGTGATTGTGATTGTTTCCCTTTCCCCAGCTGTAGTGGTACCCGCCGCTATGCCGAGGATGGGAAGCTTCTCACTGAGTCTGTTTGACTCACTCCCTCTGCTTCAATGTCTCAGATACAGGGATCGGGCAGGCATCGATGTCCGGACAGTGAGACGGACATCAGACCATCCTTACGCACTTGTTCGCGTGCGTGGCCACCTTTTGGTTGTACATATTATAAGTTGTAAGGGTTGTATATATATATTTACAGCTTTCGATATGTACCCATTCTAGACTTGTCGGCTTCACATGTATTTAAAGACAGGGTCCAGTTTGTGGATAAACTAGGACATATGTATGAGTATATAAACTGCTGCAGGTGAATAGGATAGATCGTACGCATTGAGGCGTACGGTCAATATGATATTGATATATATATATATGTATATATATATATATATACATATATATATATATATATTATGTGTGTTTGTTGCATGTGAATAGGATAGATCGTACGTATTGAGACGTATGGTCAATATAATATGGATATATTATGTGTGTAAAATGTATCTATATACTGGGCTGAAGCGGTATTGAGCGAACCGCGGATTGCAGGTTAATAAGGCCACCATGAGGTGTGGCCACTAGTATGATATATATATATATATATATTATTTGTATAGCAGGGTAGTTATCATCATGTGAACATGATAAGGCTTACGGGTTTAGAGGTTAAAATCTATTCCCGTGCCGGTCACGTACTCCCGATTTGGGGTCGTGACAAACTTGGTATCCGAGCCTGGTTATCTTTAAGTCATGTGAAGCCATTGGTATAACCGGGTGTCGATTTAACCTTCGTTTTGAAACCCAGGCACAACGTTGGAATAAACTGGCACTTGTAGGAGTACCCAGGATGTTGAGTCATGAATTCTTTCGAGTCATCGCTTTAGGCATAGAATTTGTATGTAAAATTCTATGCAAAGCATATAACTTGTACAGTACACAAGTGCCGATGAGCACTAAGGCGTAAGGTGGGGTGGCAGTGACCCTGGGAACCTTAGGACGCCATAATAGGGAAAGGAGACATCCATGGAGGATGCTACTTAGACACAGACACAGACACATTTGGTTGAATTGTAGGCAGGAATGCGCTACAATGTGTGGTTGTTTTGCATGTGTTAAAGGAGACGATACGTCTGCTCTGTTAGCAACGCATTGTGTGCTATGGTATAGGCACAAGTTGTTTGACAATAGCAGGGAATGCAAGTAGAATAGAGCAATGAATGGTAGCTTAGGCTAGGAATAGTTTGTAAAGTGAAAGAAAAGGCATGCTTGGCGTGTAGAAAAGAAAGTAAGCCCACGTGACGATTGAAATGGAAAGTTTACAGACAAGAATAAACAAGGCCATGAGGCATGAGACCGATAGGAAGATGACCACGTGAATGGGTCACGACTATGCGGTATACTGTGGCTGAAGAAAGTGAGTTGTCCTTCCTAGAAAGTAAACAGAAAAGAGGTGGTGTATGCTACAGTATAGGAGTAGAAATCTACAGACTGGAAAATCAAGATACGGTATATGGAAGAGCAAAGTGGCCGAACCATATGCCATAGAAATAGTTGTTAAGAAGTAGAGGCATATGTAAACATGTAGAGCGTGACCATATGCCGAGCGGGAAACAGAGTAAATGGTAAGGCACAGGGAAGGAGCCTAGTCCAACCCTGCGCTCGATCCATGAACTACAAGTCCCTTAAGCAAACAAGGGGGGAAAGAAGGGATTAAGCCCAACAAAACTCTTTTGGGTTGCTTAAGGAAGAGCATAAAGAATAGGGTATTGATCACAAGAGAAATTTGTTTTGTAAAAAAATTTTTTTGGTCTTTCCGGATGAGCGATTCTGAAAGACCCTCAAACTTTTCTTAAAAATACTAGGGATAACCATTGGATGACAAAATTTCATGAAAACTCTTTCTCAATCTGTGTCATTCCAATTGGTTAAACCCTAACCATTTAGGAAAACCTTAGGCGCCATTTTCTAAGAAATAAACTTGAATTAATTCTTAAAACCCGCAGGGTGCCTAAGAAAACTAACTCATGTGACCAATACCCTACCAAACAATAATCCTTTTACAGGTAAGCTGTATAAGGATGGTAGATGTAGTTAAGAAATCACTCGCTTGGAGTGATAAAAGTTAAGTAGACATCGAAAAGCACTAGAGAGTGCTAAAGGGCCAAGGGCGTATATAGGCAAACCTGAGGGTTACCAATTAAGGGGCCATAGGGTGTAAATGGACCCGAAAGTATTAGACCGGAGCAAGTCTAAAATGAGAGATAGGAAAATGAGTGCTATCGCAGTAGATAGCTCTCGAATGAGGTAACCTGAGAGATAAACCCTAAAAGGGACTCGTGGAGGCCCGAGGGGAGAGAAAGTAGACAGGGATAAGTAGTCCCATAAGGGGGGAAGAGCGGAAGCCTATAGGACCCCATAGGATAAGAGTCAAGTAGGAGGTGGAGGACCGACTACTACCGAAAGTGCACGTATAGTACACAAATTGCAGTGGACATAGCTAGGTAAGCTAGTCCCACAGGTTGGTGAACCGTAAATCTGTTAGTCTGAAGCCCGTGTATGGGTGGAGACTGAGTGGACAAACCAAACGTATAAGTGGCCATGTGGGTGCCATAAAAGGAAAATTAATCGTAAGGACGGTTAATCGAGAAGGAGAATTTAGTGAGTAACGAGTATTGAGAAATACTCGAAGAAAGAGTACCACGTATGTACGAAATGAAAAGAAGAGAATGAATACGGGAACAGAGTCGGGTAAGCATCTGGGAATGCGAGCTAAATGATAAAAAAGGTATGCTACTGTTGTGGGCGATTGGAACCCGACGGGTAACACACTTGTAAGATGCGGTATATGCTCATGAACATATGCCACACCATAAGAAAGGAAAGAGTCAAACTGTGGGAGCGAATCCCGTTTGGTCAAGGGGAGTAGAGCATGTCCGTAAAAGTTCATGTTGGAGTTAACAGATCAAGTATTCTAAGTAGGAATACAAGATCTAAGTGAGTTGAGGAGTCCGAGTGGGCCAAGTTAGGGTAAAAGCCAACGGAAACCCAACGAGTAGAGTTAGTATAGGATGTGCAACTCGAAATGGACTAACCTAAGGATGGTATAGATCCACAGTCGTAGTCGTGTTGAGCGAGGTCTTCGGATGTGAGGACCGAACTGAGCCTAAGGCAGAGTAATGAGTATGATGGTAAGGAGGAGACTGATGAGTTTCCATTATAAATAGAAATGACTACAAGTAATAGTCAGAGGATAGTCAAAGTTGGTCAGACATAGGATGTCGACAGGGAACAACTTGAAGTGGTTACAGAAACCACTTAGGCTAAGTGTAGAGGTCCAGAATATAAAAGGAAACACGAGTCATAAATGTAAGATCCTTTACCATTTGGTGGGGAAACGGTAAGTATAATACATAGTTGTGCTAGTGTCATGGCATTTAGCTTTTTCAGGACACGAGTAGAGTAAACCGAGTCGGTAGCGAGTGTAACAACCTCGGAAGGCTTGGGTACACTGATGGCACAAAGCATAAACACCTACGGAGGGTGCGTGCTGTGTAAGCGGTAAGTCTAGATGTAGAGTAGAGGGTGTGGTAAGATGTAAACGAACTTTTCTGGAGAAGTCGTTTACAAAGAATATATCGGGGGAATACCAGCAGAAGGGTAGCTGCTCGGTAGTAGAGGATACTTAGGTACGGGGACTCCGATGTAGGGGAGTTTATAGAAATAGAACCTAGTGTGCTATGCAAATCGCTAGTGTCTTGGCGTGTTCCAAGACGGATATAAGAGGTCACTACGAAGGTAATTACCCAGACAGGCAGATTGAGTCAAGGTAAACCTCACTAGAGGAGGCAATAGTTAACTCCTCGGAGAACAAATTTCATCTTATCCACCGTCGTGGTTAGGAATAGTCTGGAACTCAGTTGGAAATCGGTGATTCCAACTTGTTTCTAGCCCATATCCAAGCTAATTTAGCTCTAATCGAAGAAGTTAAATCCAAACAAGATCAAGACACCGACCTCAAACAGATCAAAGATACAGTGGTTAGGGGGAGAAGGACGCCGTCTGATTCTCCATAGATGACAGTGGCATACTCCGGTTGGATGGACGACTGTGTGTACCTATGGTGGATGGTTTCAAAGAAAGAATTCTTGATGAGGCACACAAGACACCGTACACAATCCAGCCGGGTAGTAATAAAATGTATCAGGTTCTGAGAGAATTATACTGGTGGAATGGTATGAGGAAAGATGTGGCAGACTACGTATCTAGATGTCTAGTCTGTTAGCAGGTTAAGGCTAAACAACAAAAGCCCGCCGAAACACTTCAACAGATAGAAATTCCTGAATGGAAATGGGAGAGAGTTACTATGGATTTTGTGTCAGGATTGCCGCGATCACAGAGGGGATTTGATTCAGTTTGTGTAATCGTTGATCGAATGACCAAGTCCGCACATTTCCTGCCAGTTAAGACCACATACGGAGTGGGTCAGTACGCCCAGTTGTACCTTTCAGAGATTGATAGGTTGCACGGTGTACCGATGTCGATTATCTCTGACAGGGGGCCACAGTTTACCTCTTGATTCTGGAGAGCATTGCAGGAAGCGTTAGGGACGAGGGTTCATCTGAGTACAGCGTTTCATCCCTAGACAGACGGGCAGTCCGAGAGGACCATTCAGATTCTAGAGGACATGCTTAGGGCATGCATTATGGATTTCGGCAGAGGGTGGGAGAAATACCTGTCATTAGCTAAGTTTGCCTACAACAACATTTACCATTCCAGTATTCAGATGGCACCCTTTGAGGCTTTGTACGGTCGGAAGTACAGGTCCCCGATTGGGTGGTTCGAGGTCGGGGAGGCCAAGTTAGTTGGTCCAAAACTTGTTCAGGATGCTTTGGACAAGATAAAGTTCATTAGAGAAAGGCTTGCCACGACTCAGAGTAGGCAGAAGTCGTATGCCGACAACCGAAGAAGGGAGTTGGAGTTTGTTGTGCGTGAGCAGGTTTTCTTAAAGATTACACCGATAAGGGGCGTGATGAGATTTGGCAAGAAAGGCAAGCTAAGTCCAAGATACATCGGACCGTTTGAGATTCTAGAGCGCGTGGAAATGTTGCCTACAGCCTAGAATTACCAGCGGAGTTCGAAGGAGTTCATCCGGTGTTTCGCGTGTCCATGCTTCGGAAATACTTCCCAGAACCCTCTCATGTAATCCAACCCCAGGAAGTACAACTAGCTGAAAGTCTAACTAATGAGGAGATGCCAATGGAAATCCTAGATCACCAGTGGAAGAAGCTGAGGTCAAAGGAGATACCCTTGGTGAAAGTCCTGTGGCGAAACCATTCGGTTGAGGAAGCAACGTGGGAAGTTGAGGCGGAGATGCGCAGGACATATCCTCACCTATTTCAAGACTGAGGTTAGGATGTTAGTTGAAATTCAGGGACCAAATTTTTTAAGGTGAAAGATTTTAATACCCGAGAAAATTTTCGAAGCTTGAAAAAAAAAGGGAAAGAAAAGAAGTAGAAAAGAATTTTTAGGATTTAATTCAGGACCTAAGAAATTGGAAACCTGAATTAAATAGGAAAAAAGGATAAAACTGGAATTTATTTTTCAGCCTTACTTATTTAATATTATTTTTTTTTTGATAGATACTTATTTAATATTATTATTTTTATATATTAGAAAATAAAAGAAAATAAAAAAATTAATTGGAAAGAGGAGGGATTAAATTGGGGATATTTTTTTACCTCTTCTTTAATATAATAATAATAATACTTATTTAGTTATTTAATTATTTTTATTTTTTTTTTATTTTTTTTTATAAATAAAAGGGGGGTGCCGTGCTTTAAGAAACGAAAAGTAAGAAAAAGAAAAGAGAGAAGAGAGGCTTGGGTATAAAGAAAGAAATAGAAAGAAAGAAAAGAAGAAAGAGTAGAGAGAGAAGAAGTCGAGAGGGGTAGAGAGAGGGAGGACGTGTGAGGGAAGAAGAAGGGGGAAGGAGGAGGAATGTCGCCGGAGGAGAGCTAGTCGACACCGGAAAAGCTCACCGAAGCTCGAATACAACATTTTCCACACCTCCCACCGATTGAATCAAAGGTTGGTAACCCCATTTTCATTTGAAACCCTCAATTTCTCCATTTTTAGAGATTTCTTCGATCCACCTTCGATTGGATTGTTTCGAGGGTAGATTGAGACCTAGGAAGTGTTCTTGAACACTTAGTTGGGGTAAGAATCGAGACTATACCCTCGGGTTTAGTCGAATTTGAATTTGGAAGGATTTGGGGTTCGAAATTATAATTATTTCTAAATTAGAGAAATTATTGTTAGCTTAGGAATTGAGCTTGGGTTTGAGTAAATAGGCTTGGATTGGTATTATTGAAATTTTATTGTTAAGATATTAGCTGAACAAGAACTGTGAAGAGCTGGCCCGAGGTCACTAAGGTTGAACCTTGACGTTAACATGTCGAGTCCCTGCTCGGATTGCCCAAATACGCTTTAAGGGTGATGTTGAGGGCTCCAAACGTCTTCTTTTCAATCTTAAACACCCTACAATAATTCTAAATATACTATCAAGCATTAAGAATTATTTTAAGTACTTTCTTGTTTCTCAAGGATGGAAATTTGCGGAACAATAAATTCCAAATTTTAAAATGGCAATTTAATTCCTTCGTAGTTATTAGGAAACCTTAAGTAGGATAACTTAGAAGCATATCGAGGTTTAGTAACTCAAATCCAAGGCTCCAAAATCAATCCAAGGTGAGCGATAATTATACGAAACCAAGTGTGTAGCACTTGAGAGTCTCATGGAAGAGAGGGAAGACGGATAAGACCAAGAACTCGGTTCTTGGCGACGTTTAGGTGCATTTTTAGGCACGAGCATACCATACGCATATGAGTTGCATATAGTTAAAATTGTTAACCACTTGAATGCAATTTTTAGGAAACCACGATTCATCCGGAGCGGGAGTTACTCCAGGACAAACACAAGGAAGCCGTCTAGGTGAGGGGTTTCCCATCCTTGCCCAACAGGGTTGATTGAGGATGTGGATATGTGGTTTTCCTACTTGGCTATTTGTAAGAATTATTTAGTGGTTAACATGCTATTGTTGTTCCTAAAATGTTTTATACGAAAGTATTTGTATATGTGTGTTTGACTACAGGTAAAGAGGTACTTGAGGGTATCCATGTGATGACATGAGATACGCCGAACAGTACAAGCAAGGGGGTAAGTTGTTTATTGAGTCCAAGGTTTGGTTTACCCTATTAATTAGAAACTCATTAAAAAAATCGTATAGAAGTTGTTAGTAAACGTTGACGTTTTATGGTAATTGAACTTAGGGAAGACCTTAGAGCTAAGTTATGATCTAAACCAAGGGTTCGGGAACAATATGAGGATTAATACGATCTCTTAATTGAATAGTGAGTCATAGGGATGTTCACACTACCTAGGTAAAGTCAGTATAGGATAGTAATGGGTAGATAGAGTCAGGATCCCAGCTGAAAGCTTGGGAAGAGAAACAAGTTAAAACATTTGCCCGTTGACGCCATTGCCCAAGCCTGGCACTAGGGTTAGTAAAAGACTAAAAGATTGGCACGTTGTGGCCATTGCCTTAGCCTAGCACTAGGGTCAGTAAAAGACTAAAAGATTTGCCCGTTGTGGCCATTGCCCTAGCCTGGCACTAGGGTTAGTAAAGGACTAAAAGATTGCCCGTTGAGGCCATTGCCCTAGTCTGGTACTAGGGTCGGTAAAAGACTAAAAGATTTGCCCGTTGAGGCCATTGCCCTAGCCTGGCACTAGGGTTAGTTAAAGATTTAAATAATTGCCTGTTGAGGCCATTGTCATAGCTTGACACTAGGGTCAGTTGAGTGATTTACAATTTTCAAATGATATGTTAAAAGTGTTTACTTGTTATGAAAAGCATGATAGAGGAGCATGATCCGTAGGTTTATCTATGATTGTATGTTATATTAATATTGCCTGATCGTAATATAACATTTGATAAACTGGATTTTCATACGCATGTGATTGTGAGTGTTTCCCTTTCCCCAGCCGTAGTGGTACCCGCCGCTACGCCGAGGATGGGAAGCTTCTCACTGAGTCTGTTTGATTCACTCCCTCTGCTTCAATGTTTCAGATACAGGGATCGGGCAGCATCGACGTCCGGACAGTGAGACGGACATCAAACCATCCTTACGCACTTGTTCGCCTTGGTGGACACCTTTTGGTTATTTTGATTCTTTTGGTTGTACATATTATAAGTTGTAAGGGTTGTATATATATATTTACAGCTTTTGATATGTACCTACTCTAGACTTGTTGGCATCACATGTATTTAAAGACAGGGTCCAGTTTGGGGATAAACTAGAATATATGTATGAGTATATAAACTGCCGCATGTGAATAGGATAGATCGTACGCATTGAGGCGTACGATCAATATGTTATGGATATATATATATATATATATATATATATATATATATATTATGTGTGTTTGCTCCATGTGAATAGATAGATCGTACGTATTGAGACGTACGGTCAATATGATATGGATATATTATGTGTGTAAAATGTATCTATATAGTGGGCTGAAGCGGTATTGAGCGAACCGCGGATTGCAGGTTAATTATGCCACTAGTGAGGCGTGGCCACTACTATGACATATATATATATATATATATATATATATATATATATATATATATATATATATATTGTTTGTATAGCAGGGTAGTTACAGTCATGTGAACAGGATAACGCTTACGGGTTTAGAGGTAAAATTCTATTCCCGTGCCGGTCACGTACTCTCGATTTGGGGTCGTGACAGATTTCTCCCTTAGATGCATCTTCATGCTTTCGTCAAAGCAAATCTTGGAGGAATCAACCTTGATTGTAAGTTGCCTCAGTTTAGTGACCACAGTGTAACCAAACCGGTCTCTCTAATGTGATCCACATTTACAGGTTCTGTAGTTACACTATCAGTCAATCCTAAACGCTAACACTAATTACACAGCTCTTTTTTACACAACGCACAACTTAAGGAAAATTGTAATCAATGCAAGACGAGTGTAGATATAGCCAGTCTCTGCATTCGTGAAGTTGGGTCAACCACTCTCATCACAGAGAACCTATATATGTACACCTTTCTTTGCTTGACTGAACAATTTTTACAAAGTTGTCACATACTATTCAAAATACCTTTTGGATTCCCACTATGTAAGCGTTCAATAAGGACATCGAGTCGCCACAGGCACGACCTCAAACTTCCACTTGATTACAACGCTTACAATCATTTAAATAGTCACTTACTATTTAAATTCCTATGTGGATAAGTGTTTATATCAAGTTATGGGTTTGCCACATGCTGCCCTTGGCTACCACTCGAGTAAAACGCTTATGGTGACTTAAACAATCGCATACCGTTTAAGTTCTCTCTCTTGTTGTGTATGTGAATGAGTCAAGAGATGGTCATTACTGCTCTTTAGTCTCCAATTCACCTTAATTTCTCCCCATATTTGGATTCGTCTCGTGAAAACAAGAAAAATGACTCAAAAATTGTCGAAATCGAACAGAGCCCTTTTCAGTTCACCAATCCCTGGAGAACAAAGCCCTAGCATAACCAGGCTCTGATACCAATGTAGGTAAAGGCTCAGATCCACATGATCCGATCGGACCTAGGGAACGAAAAGAAAAACCGAAAATAAAACAAGCATAAATATATATATTGCGAAAGCTACTAACCTAGACGTCATTTCTAAAACATCAAATCTTGCCATTGCCTCTGTTCCACCAGGGCTGAGCTCCAAATGACAAACTCCAAAAAGGGCCGCACCAAACAGAGGACTTTACCTACGAGAGGTAAAGCCACGTGTTCACGACTGATGCTCGGAATATGACTCAAGAGAGAGAGAAAAAATATACTAAGTGGGGTTTCCGAAACGGGGTCCCCCTTTCCAAAACATGGAATGAGCAACTAGATTATCTAGCCCACGTTGGGCCACGAGTACGGGCTCGTGTGACCTCTGATGAGAGTCATTTTGTTTTGTTTTCTTCATATTTCTGCGAGCTTTCCAACGTATCCTCACTCGACCCGATCGGACTCCCCCATAGGCGGATATTTAGTCCCGAAGACCCCAATATATCCAACAGATATATTTATGTATTTTAAACAAAAAAGTATGTTTTATTCAATTTTTTTATGGTGGTGCACCAAGAAATGCTCCATTCTTTGGAGCATTACAGAGTTTTGATTAGCTACCTTGTATATAATAGTGAGTGTTTTAGAAATCCTATTGGAAGGTGACATGTGGCGACTTCATGTAAGAATAAATGAACCCGAGCCCATATAATCATCACTCAAAGATAAATGGATACGAAGTAGGGAGGATCATGAAGAGGATATGGGAATTAAGAATATTATGATATTCGTTCCCCATGATAAATATTTTTCCCGTTTCTGGCCCCAGCTCTAACTGGGTATGAGATTTAGAACTCGTTCTCAGACCCTCAGAATACTTAAAATCTCAGACTCAACCACAGACTCGAGAAATTTCTACATTCATCACAAGTGCAAAACCATATTATTATTCAAATTTTAAAATACATTCAAATCTCACTAATATTTAACAAATAGACAATACAAGTCTCAAAAAAAATTAACAAAGCAAACTTAAGCAAATTTAATTATTTAAAATTCAATAAGTCATAGTTTTTAAGTAGATAATATTTATTTTGTGTTCTCATTCTCTAATAGAGTAAAATAATTAATAATATAATATTATATATATGTACATATAAATAAAGATTTATAAATAAATATCAAAAAAAGTTAACCATGAAAATTTCGATACCTACTCCTAGGGGTATTCAAATCTAATCCCATCCAATTCCAATCGATCTAATCTAATCCGATCCAATAAAATCAATTAAAAATCGACATTTTGTTGGATCAATTAGATGGGTGAGAAGCAAAACCAATCTCATTGGATCAGATTATGAATGATCATAGGTGCCAACCAATCCAATTTAATCAATCCAATCAATTTATTAATATTTTAATATTTTATTTGTCTTGTTATCTTTTTAATACTTTTTAATATTTTATTTGTCTTGTTATCTTTTTTTTTGTTCTAATTGATTGGTTAATATATGTTAACAAATTGCAATATAATGTTTGTTGTATATTTCTAGTTAATATGAATCAAATTGGAAGCATTACTTTTGTAAATTTTTTGAATTGAAAAGTAATAAATTTTAATATAGTTGAATTTCAGTATTCGATTGTAATAAATATTATTATTTAATTTGTATTATTTGGTTTGGATTGTGTTTGGATGTGAGACCATAATTGTACTTTATATTAATGAAGATTGAAAAATAAATATAATTTTTAATTTTTTATATGGAAAATTGATCAATCGATTGGCCAAATTAAGTTAATTGAAAAAAATGTTTAAATTGATCTAATGTAATCCGTTGAATGACAACACTACTCACTAGACCCAGATGAAGGGTATGGTGGAGAGAAGTATAGTCACAATCAAACTATCATAAAAGCGAAAAAATGTCAAAAAAAGATTGTATTTGAAAAAAATTAAGAAAGCTTTAAAAATTAATAACTAGATTTTTTTAGCAATGGACAGTTTAAAAAATTATTTATTATTTTTTGCATGAAAATATTTATTTTAAGTGTATGAAAATTTTTAATAAATTATTTATTAGTTCTTTTAATAAGTATTTAAGTAGGTGATAGAATATCTAATAATTTTAAACATAAAAAATTAATAATTTTATTAATGAAAGATTTTTGTAAAAAGTTAAGATATTAGTTTTTCAAGGGAAAAATTTCCATGAATTTTTAATAATTTTTAGTGGAGTTAAACAATCACAATTTGTCATAACTAAAGTTTATATTTTATATTAAGGGCATTTAAAATTTAACAAAACTGAATCGAATCAGTATAAATCGGACAAAAGTGATGAATATTCCATTTTGTTTATTTTTTATGTTAAAAAATAAAAATAAATTACATATACTTATTTATGTATATAAATGTAATATAAATATAGATATTATGTTAAACTTTTTAAATATTGAAGTTTAAATTTAGTTTTAAAAAACTAAATTAAATTTAATCTATCTAAATCTTTGTTTTTGAATTTAATTTGAATTTATAATTAGTAAATAAAACATTATTATATTTTTTATTTATGTTGATTATAATTATATTTTTAAAATTAAATTTAAATATATGAATTTAATAATCTAAAGTCTCAAATTGTTTACTAAATAATTTAGCTAAAATCATCCAAATCATCTGCTAAATAGTTCTTGCTTTGTACAACTCATATATTTTGCGCCATTTGATATGTTAGGTAGATATATAAAGGGAATGGATGTAAATAAGAAATAATGACATGAGAAGGAATGTAAAAAAATTGTAAAAATAAAAAATATTTGGTGTGAAATAAAATAGGAGGAAAAATTTATAATATAAAATATGTTGAAAGATCAAAATGATTTTATTATTATATTTTAAACATAAACAATTTTATTTTAAAAGAAAGAAATTGGTGGTAGGTGTTGCCATGTTGGTTTTCGATGGTGGTTGGTGGTTAGTGATGATGGTTGTAACTGTCGTTTTTGGTTTAGACAATTGTAATTTGAAATCAGGACCGCAAGGGGTCTTAACCTTGGGGGACTTGTCCTTAGGTGATGCACCTAGGTGCCTATTTACCCTTCGGGAGGGATCAAAGTCCACGTAGTTCGTCATGGTGACGTCTATCGGAGCCGTTAGGCAAGGTTGTTACCTATGTTGGACCGTGTGCAGCTAAGACGTGCCTAAGGTACTCCGGTCGGGCGAGCCGCTCTTAGGAGGTTGCCTT
Source organism: Senna tora (assembly GCA_014851425.1). NCBI lineage: Eukaryota > Viridiplantae > Streptophyta > Magnoliopsida > Fabales > Fabaceae > Senna > Senna tora. The sequence continues at coordinate 28,387,830 of CM026262.1, forward strand.
AGTGGGAGAGCGCTATGGTCTCTGGGGGCTGCTGGAAGCCATGTAGCAATGTGCTCCGGGACGGAGGTGAGCTTGCTGGAGGTTGGCCAGAATGGGGGCCAGTGACGAAGCTCGAGGTGCGGATAGGATCTGCGTGGGGTATCTGAGGGTGCTCAAGTACCGAGAAAGAATGGAAGTATCGGAGATGAGGTATGGTAATCCTTCAGGTTGAGTGCAGTTCTGTTGTGACTATATTGCCCTTGTAGTCCCCCGAGTGAGGGTCTATTTATACTCGAGTGTGGGGAGATCGTGCTCGACCCATGACCTCGTAGGACGTGGGTCAACCCACGAGGCTTGTGGAGATCCGACGTTTGGTTGAGGGGAAGCTCCATGAGGTGACGTGGGCAGGGCCACGTATTTGATAGATGAGTGGTGCCATGTGTCTCCAGCGGGTCTTGAGGCCGTGTTCTAGAACGTCTGTGCCACGTGTCCCAGGGTGAAATATTCCATAGTTACATAAGTCCCCCTAGTCTACGGGTGTCGGGCGCCCGTGGACTTAAGTTCCTTTGCCTATAAGACACTTAGGAATTTTCGTTGCCTTTACTCGCGGGATAGCTCGTCCGCTTAGAGTCGCGGTTATGGGAGCTGGCCGTCCGATTCACGAAGTTGGCTCTTTCACATCGCTCTGTAGAAAAGGAGATGTCTTGGTGAGGACACGTGTCCCGTACCGGGTGGCTGGACGCTTGGCTTCCTCAGCAAGTTTTTGAGTCATTTCTACAGGAAGTACGCGACTTACCGAGGTAGAGTCATCATTGCTCAGAGGGGCATTTCCCGAAATACCCTTCGAGGGCTAGTAGAGGAAATCCAAAGGTCAGGGGCCATTTTGGTCATTTCCCTTGTTTTCAGAGTCGCTTCGTTTTCGCGGCTCTTGGACTTGGAGGCGTCTGCTGGGCCTCCTTTATTTGCTCTGGGCGGAAGATTTCCCATCGTTCTGCGAATCTTCTCCTTCCCACACTTTAGACCTCGTGATTTTCAATTCTCCGTCACTCGACAAATGGCTTCCGCTAGCGTTGTCGTTTCAGGGTGCTCTTCCCGGGACCCAGATTTTGAGCAGTCTCTCCTACTGGTGGCTATGGAGAGAGTTAGGGAGAGAGTGGTTGCTCTCATTATGTCGCGGGATTCCGCGGATCTCCAGGAAATTCTCTCTAGGAGGACGGAACACCGGCAACTCCTCCCCGTCTATCTTCGCGGACTGGTACTCTGCAGAGCTTGAGCCAGGCTCGATGGTGAACGTATCGGCGGCGGATGTTGGTGAGGTTTTGCGGGGGCTGCCAGGAGTCGGCATCCAGAAGGTGTGGGAGGAGCGTTTCGCTCCTTCTCTCCAAGAGGGCTATGAGATAAAGCTGATGGGGGAGGGGGAAACGATTCTCTAGAGCGACGGTGTCGCCTTCGTTCTTCCTCTCTGCGTTCCTTACAATGCTGCATTTATTCCTCCGTTCTCTGGCTTTGTGGAGGCCTGCTCAACCTGCTGAATGCTTGTCCTGCGCAATTGACCCAGAATGCTTGGTCAATACTCAGCGTTTTCGACAGGTTCTGTCGGTCGCACAGGTTGGAGGTTCTCCCAAGTGTGTTTCTTTCCCTCTACCATGTCCGCGAGGCGCACGGATGGGTGTGTTTTCAGTCACGCGTCAAAGGCTTCACCATCACTAACCTACCGGGTAATAACCACGCCTGGAGGTCGTATTTCTTCAAGGTGGTTCCCAAGAAAGGCTTTTGCCAGCCTTGGGTTCGTCCGTCCGACTGGCGTCCATGCTTTCTGCTCAAGTGGTCTAATCTTGTTCTCCGGGTTCGGTATGACCGGGAGGAATACAAGGAGACGGCCTTTGAATTTCTATAGGGGCCATGGTGTCGGGTGCAGCCTTGGGTAAGTCAGCGTTGGTGAATTTGTATCCCTTCTGTTTGTCTTCTTATCAAGCCTTGGATGTCTTCCTTTCACAGGGCTGACTCTGGGCGGTATTCAAGGGAGGTTGAATCCTCCGCCGAGTTCTCAGAGCCGGAAGCGCGAGTGGTCGGAGTTAGTGATTGCTGTTGGTCGGGCAGATGAGGACGCCAAGGTGGGCGGGGATCCCACGGAAACAGAAAAAGGCGTCGAGGCTCCGATTCAGGTGGGTGATACCAACTTGACTCGTATCAACCGTAGGAAGGTTCCTTATACCCCTGTACCCCCCGGAGAGATGCCTGTCCGACTTCTAGGTGAGGGAATCTCTTTTAGAGGGAAATTGATCCCGTTTGAGGCGGAGCAGGTCATCCTGGCTCGTCAGCATTATCCTCTCGATTATGGGGATGATTATGCTTTAGAGCGTATGACCAGGGAGACCATGCTGTTGCTAAGCCATCTGGCGGGCTTCGCATATCAACGAAAGCGTGAGGGGGTAGGACACTTTTTCCTCAGGTTTTATGGTATTTCGTTGCCAGTGACTGGCCCTCTTGTAATCCTTGTGCAGGAAGTTATTGAGGAGTTGCTGGAGGAGAACGCTCGGCTGGCTGCGCGGGTGGAGGAGTTGGAGGGCGAGCTTCAAAAGGGCAACGCCAGCGCCCTACGAGTCCGTCGTCAGGACTTTCTGCGCTTTGCGAATTACGGGATGCAGAATGATATAGCCCAGCTGGAGGATTTGATGGGTATCTCTATTCCTCCAGAAGTTAAGGCCAGGATGCACCCTTCCTTGGAGAAGATTGACGGAGAATTCTGCATTCGCGCTCAAGGTGATTCTCATTTGAGGATCGAGGATTACGAGGTGCCTCCGAATCCTCGAAGGGATCCGGCACGGTCGGGCGGGTCTCCACGTCTACCAGGGGGTGCTTAATTTTAGACTGATGTTTCTGCAGTTTTGTAATTTCGGGGCGGTAGTCCCCTTATGTGAATATAAAGAATTTTTGAACACGAGAATTGGTCAAGCGTATTGCATTTTATATTATTTTAAAAACACAGCATAACTCTCTCGGGACTGAGACGAGTTAGTATTACATTTGTCTTGGGACTAAGACAAGGCAAGAGGTACTCGTGTTGGGACTAAGACGTAGTGAAGTGCCTGCGAGCTTGGCCTTTGGACTAAGGCGCAACGAAACATTATTGACTAAGACATAGCAAAATATTTCTTGAGGCTGCTGGCGTTCCAAGTATTTGGGACCTGTTCGCCCGTCAGGTGTGCTAACTTGTATGCGTTGTGTGAGGCGATGCCAATAACCCTATATGGGCCATCCCAATTGGGGGCGAGCTTGTCGTGTAGGCGGTCGCACCTGTTGTTTATCGCTGTACGCAATACTAAGTTGCCTCTTTCGAATTTGCGGGGTCGGACACCCCGGTTATATTTTTGTGACAGCAGCTACTTGTATGCGATGTTTCTGAGTGTCGCCGCTTCCCTTCGTTCTTCGACCGCGTCGAGGCTGACCAAAAGGCATTTCGGATTTGAATATGAGTAGTTGAGTACCCGATCTGAGGGAACCCTAATGTCGCTGGGACGATTGCTTCCTGCCCGTATGTTAGAGCAAAATGGGTTTGTCCTGTGGCCGTGTGTACTGTGGTTCTATATGACCACAAGACCGATGGGAGCTCGTCCACCCATCCCTCTTTGACGTCCGTCAATCGCTTTCGTAGCCCTTCAAGGATGATACGGTTTGATCTTTCCGTTTCCCCATTGGTCGCTGGGTACTCGACTGAAGTGGTTCTGTGGTTGATGCTCCATTCTTTGCAGAAGTCTTCGAACTTCTTGCTGACTAATTCTCGCCCATTGTCGGTGATCAGTGTGTGCGGGGGACCGAAGCGAGTGATGATGTTCCGCCAAAGGAAGTTTTGAACATTCTGAGATCCAATGGTGGCCAAGGGTTCGCCTTCGATCCACTTGGTGAAGTAGTCGACAGCCACGATGAGGAATTTTCTCTAGAGCGTGCCATGAGGGAGGGGGCCTAGGATATCCATGCCCCATGTGTCGAAGGGCCATGGGGAGTCGATGGGATTTAGCTCACCTGGTGGCTAGTGTATAAACGCGGCGTGGCACTGACATTGGGCGCAATGGGCGAGTAGAGCTTCTGAGTTAGCTCTCATTGTTGGCCAATAAAATCAAGAGCGCAGAGCTCATTTTCGGAGGGCTCCTGCGGACTGGTGTGTGTCGCATATGCCTTCATGGATTTCTTACAGCTTGTAGCTGGCTTCCTCAGCCGAGATACACCGGAGGTGTGGGGATGAAAATCCCTTTTTGTATAGGTCGTTCCCCCAAACAAAGTATCGAGCCGCTTGCCTCCTGATTTTATGGGCGAGCTCTTTGTCTGTAGGCAGGGTGTTCGCCGTAATATATGCCATGGTGGGGGCCATCCAGGAATTGTCGGTTGTGATCGGCAATACGTCTGGGTTTATGCTTGGGGTGCGAAGCGTGGTTCGCAAGACCGTCTTGAGTCCCGATTGGCTCGGTGTGGTGGCTAGTTTTGAGAGGGCATCAGCTTGGGTGTTCTGGTTTCGAGGATCCGTGTGATCAGGACGGATTTGAACCTGTTGATTTCTTGTTTAGCACGCTCCACATATTTGATGATTGTGGGGTCCTTTGGCTCGAAGTCTCCGTTTAGTTGCCCGACCACTAGTTGTGAATCGCTGAATAGCTTTACCTTTGAGGCGCCTAGGTCGTAAGCTAGCACTAGTCCGGCTGTGAGTGCTTCATATTCAGCTTGGTTGTTGGAGGCAAGGAACGTGAAGCGCAGAGCTTGTTCTACATTGATTCCGTCGGGGCTCTCTGCGATGACGCCGGCGCCCGCGGATTTCCCAGTCGAGGAGCCGTCTACGTAGACTAGCCATGGGGTTTTTCTGGCTGTGGCTCAATTGACTCGTCGTGGTTTGAAGTCGGGGCGTCCCCTTGAAGGCGTTCAGACGGAGTCATTTCGGCGACGAAGTCTGCCAAAGCTTGGGCTTTGATGGCCCGGCGGGGCTCGTATTGAATGTCGAACTCTGACAGCTCAACCACCCAATTTGTCATTCGCCCTGCTAAGTCTGGCTTTTCTAGTATTTGCCGCAGGGGTTGGTCAGTTCGGACCAAAATCGTGTGTTGCTGGAAGTAGGGTCGAAGCCTTTTGGCCCAGTGGACAAGAGCGAGTACGAGCTTCTTCACCCGTTGGTACCGAAGTTGGGCTCCCTGCAAGGCGTGGCTTGTGTAGTAGACTGGGAACTGTTCGACTCCTTCCTCCCTTACGAGTGCTGAGCTTACAGCGAGGTCGGTGGTGGCTAGGTAAAGTATGAGGTTTTCCCCTTTGACCGCCTTGGCTAACGCTGGAGGTTTGGCTAGGTAAGCCTTGAGGTCCTGTAAGGACTTTTCGCATTGCTCAGTCCATTGGAACGTCGGTGCTGTCTTTGGAATTTTGTAGAAGGGAAGGCATCGGTCGGCCAATCTTGATAGGAATCTGTTGAGGGCCGCTAACCTTCCGTTCAACCTCTGTACTTCTTTCACCGTTCGTGGCGGTTCCATGTTGACAATGGCTGCCCATTTCTCGGGGTTGGCTTCGATTCCTCGTTGTGTGATCATGAATCCTAGGAATTTACCCGCCGATACACCGGAAGCGCTTTTTGTTGGATTTAGCATCATTTGGTGTGCCCGCAGAACTAAGAAGAGTTCTTCCAGATGCGCCAGGTGTTGTTCGAGCTCCATGGATTTGACTACCATGTCGTCGACGTAGACCTCGAGGTTCCGACCTATTTGTTCTCGGAAAACAATGTCTATCATCCTCTGATAGGTGGCCCCTGCGTTCTTCAGTCTGAAAGGCATGACTCTGTAGCAGTAGACGCCTTTATCCGTGATGAAGGAGGTCTTTTCCTGGTCCTTTGGGTTCATCTAGATCTGGTTGTACCCTGAGAAGGCATCCGAGAAACTCAGCATACGGTAAGCATCTTTTGGGCAGGCTTTGTTTAGATTGGTAAAGTCTACGCACATCCGCCATTTACCATTGGCTTTCTTGACCATCACCACGTTAGACAGCCATTCGGGGTACTGCGATTCGCGTATGAAGCCGGCGTCAAGGAGCTTTTGCACCTCTTCATTGATTGCTCGCTGCCTTTCTTCACCAAAATACCTCTTCTTCTGGATCACGCCGAGCCCGTCTCTGATGTTGAGGAAATGGCGTATGAGCGCAGGGTCTATCCCTAGCATGTTTGCGGTGCTCCAGGCGAATACATCTCAGTACTGGGTGAGCAATTCTTGGAACTTCCTTTGGGTCATCAGGTCGTGGAGGGCTCTACGCGGACTTCACGGCTTTTCGCCTGATCTATGCAAATGCTCACGAGGTCCTCCGTAGGCTGCAGCCTGGCTCAGGGGATTTCGTCTCGCAGGTCCACTATCTCAGGGGGGCCCACGGTGTGGCTCTCGTTTGTGCTAGCAACGGGTCGGTTGGTCGCATAACATATGTGGGCTTCCGAGTTTGCTCGTATTTCTACGACGCCGGCCAGTGTAGGAAATTTCATCATCATATGCACTGTGGATATGATGACTTGAAGCTTGCTTAGTGTCGGTCAACCTAGAATGGCATTATATGCCGATAGTGCCGTTGATATGGCGAATCTCACTTGAGTGCGGATGACTTTGGGCTGAACGCCTAGGGCGAGCCATGTCGTGAGGGTTCCTTGTGTCTTAACGACCTGCCCGGAGAAATCGATAAAAGCCTCTTCATTCGGTGCTAGCTGATCCTCCTGGTGGGCCATTTCTTCCAAAGTTTTGGTGAAGATTATGTCGGTGACAGCCCCAGGGTCTATTAGCACGCGTCTGATGTCGAACCCTGAGATATTGGCTGTGATGACCAGCGGCTTATTCATCTCGGTCGTGCCGTCAACACCGTTGAAGATTACGGGCTGCGTCTTATGTCGCTTGCAACGGTCACTTGGAATGCCATGCGGTCGGTCGGGTATGTGCTTCGAGGAGTTGCTCGTGCCTGCCATGTGAGTGTCTTGTATCTGTGTTGTAGATCAAAACAAAAAAAATACGGGTTTCTGAGCGTTAGGTGTATACTCCTACTCCCCGAAAAAGAAATGCCGTTTAGCGGCATAGTGCGCAAGGCATTGTGGTCTGAATAAGACCGCGGTGGGTGCCACTATAACTGTCATTTTTAGTTCAGACAATTGTAATTTAAAATCAGGACCGCAAGGGGTCCTAACCTTGGGGGACTTGTCCTTAGGTGATGCACCTAGGTGCCTACGTACCCTTCGGGAGGGATCAAAGTCCACGTAGTTCGTCATGGTGATGTCTATCGGAGCCGTTAGGCAAGGTTGTTACCTGTGTTAGGCCGTGTGCGGCTAAGACGTGCCTAAGGTACTCCGGGCGGGTGAGCCGCTCTTAGGAGGTTCCCTTAGTGGGAGAGCGCTATGGTCTCTGGGGGCTGCTGGAAGCCCTGTAGCAATGTGCTCCGGGACGGAGGTGAGCTTGCCGAAGGTTGGCCAGAATGGAGTCCAGTGACAGAGCTCGAGGTGCGGATAGGATCTGCGTGGGTTATCTGAGGGTGCTCAGGTACCGAGAAAGAATGGAAATATCGGAGATGAGGTATGGTAATCCTTCAGGTTGAGTGCAGTTCTGTTGTGACTAGATTGCCTTTGTAGTCCCCCGAGTGAGGGTCTATTTGTACTCGTGTGTGGGGAGATCGTGCTCGACCCATGACCTCGTAGGACGCGGGTCGTCGCACGAGGCTTGTAGAGATCCCACGTCTGGTTGAGGGGAAGCTCCATGAGGTGACATGGGCAGGGGCTACGTATTTGATAGATGAGTGGTGCCACGTGTCTCCAGCGGGTCCTGAGGCCGTGCTTCTAGAATGTGTGTGCCACGTATCCTAGTGTGGAATATTCCGTAGTTACAATGACCAATAATAGTGATGGTGGGTGGATGATTGTAAAAAATGGGATGAGCAATTTTGTCAAAATTTTTTAATTTTTTAAGTAAATGAATTTTACATCACAATTTGATATGAAATATTTTATTTCACTTCATATAAAATATATTACTTTAGTTAAAATTATATCAAACACATTCAATTTTTTAAAATTGTGCCATTTTACTTTGCAATAGGACCTTTCTCTCACACCAAAGAGCGCATTGATTAATTATTCTTAAAATATTTGTTTCTTAGGCTACGTTTGGAAATAAGAAAACATGATAGAAAAAGTAAGGGAGTACTAAAAAAAATATTTGTAATGTGATAAAATTATGGTTTTGTCCTTACTTTTTTACCCACTTTTATTCCATTCTCACTTTTAATGTAATGGTAAAATAGTCATTTTATCCACTTTTATTCCATTCACATCACATTGACATGATATTTTCATTCCCTCCAACATTCTCATTCCCATTTCCTCCTCCAAACAACATTCTCATTCTCATTTCCTCCTCCAAGGCTACATTTCGTAGCCATAAAATACTATGGAAAAGAGGAGGGAGAAGCCTTCTCCCTCCTCTTTTCTTCCTACCAAACAAACCTCACTTTTTGCAATGTGATGAAATTATGTTTTTGCCCTTACTTTTTTACGCAATTTTATTCCATTCTAACTTTTAATGTAAGGGCAATGGTACTTAAAAATCAGTATCCAATTGCGATGGCGAAATAGGATTCTTCATTTTTTACTGTTCATGTTGTCCAAGTGAAACGACGCCGCATTGTCATGTTTTGAGCGTCTAAACATATGCAAGATTTAAGGAGAAAATTTTGTTTCTGCATCAGGGATAAATATTTTTTCCCATTTTAGTCCCAATATAGTTTATTTTTGTAATAAAAATTATATTTACATGTTTGGGATTGAACCATAAGAAAAGAGTTGAACCCACCAGGCCAACATGTTTAACCTGTCAGATCAGTTGGGTTTGCAATTTTGAACTGAGTAAGCTAGTCTGTCTCGTGGGTTATGCAGACTGACTCCTATAATAAGTAGGTAAAATGAATCGGGTTATTAGCAGTACTATTATATTATACGGGTTAGAAACTGTAAACCCAATCCACTAGCTCGATGGGTTAATCAGGCTACTCTAGTGGGTTCAACCCATTTTTTATTGCTCTTTCCCAAATATGTAAATATAACTTTTACAATAATTTTTATCACAAAAATAAACTTTATTGGGACTAAAATGAAAAAATAATTTATTCCTAATGCAGAAACATAAACTTCTCCTTGAATTCCTAATATTGCATAAGTTTGGACGCTCATCAAAACTTGACAAAGAGGCACCGTTTCACGTGTACAGCATGAACGGTAAAAAATGAAGACAACAGAGGATCCTATTTCATCTAATGACATCTATCTAAAAAACCATCTGATATTTGATGGATATCTGACATGGGATATACGAATAATAAAATATAATTCTTTACATCGGTTTAGGATTTAATTTTTTTTTGTGTCTACATGTTTTATTCTTTAGAAAATTGTATAACTACTCAAATTTAAATAAAAAAATTATATAAAAGAGACAACCTAATATACTAAAACATACTTTTATTATTTAATGATTTTTTGTTTAATTTTACACATGATAAATAACTTAATATTTGGTTATTAGTTTCCAAATTTAGTTATTTTAAAGTTAATGTTGGTGAGGATGATAAAAGGTTACATTATTTGTATTAGTATGGCCGTAGTTACTTTTGTCTTTTGATCAATGGTCTCCCAAAATAATTATTTATATAATTAAAAAATAAAAAATGATGTGAGAAGATCATGAGAAAGAGAAGATAGGAATATGGATAGTAATTTTTTTAATAGGGATAATAGCAGTGGTAGTTATTAAAAAAAATAACTTTCTACTTTTTAATTGTTTATTTTAAATTAATAATATATATATATATATATATATATATATATATATATATTTTGTAAGTTAAAGAAAAATTTAACATGCACATGTAAAGCCTCTAATTTTAAATGTTAGTAGTTTGTTTAGGTTAAGGAAAAAACTTACATCCATTTTTTTATATCCATTTCCTCTAGTTTTCTTATCAAAACATTGCATGTGTAAGTTTTTTTCTTAATACCTGGTTAACATAGTTAAGAAAAAAAAAGGCTCACATAGGTAAAATAACATATGTCAAGTTTTGATAGGCAAACTTGAAGAAATGATATAAAAGAAATGGATGTAAATTTTTTACGTATGGTTAATTACTACTGGTTGGTATGCTATTTGATTGATATAAATAAATACTCCAATTCTAATGGCAAATGACTTGGCCAACTCACACCGCAGAGAGCACTTTAATTTGTAAGGTAGAGGATCCTCTTCCAAGATCATCGTCATTGAAGCCATGCATTTGATTTAGTTACCCGCCTATTTACAGATTCTCATTTTCAATATTGATATATTTTTTACTCTTTTGTTTCAATAATGTATGTTTATCTCAGGTTGTGTCCATCATTTGTAGATATTATGCCATGTCATGCCCAACAGAGGCAAATGTTGAAGATGAGACAGATTTTAAGTGGGGCAATAAGAGGGGAGATGGTGTGAAGAACAAAGATGTGCAGTTCTACGAGTCATTCACTTATAAGGGTGTGGAGTATTTTCTATATGATTGTGTCTACTTTTACCAAGAAGGTGATTTTGAAACTTCTATTGGTAAGCTTGTGAGGATATTTGAGACACCAACCCATGAAAAGAAGGTGAAAGTTGTCTGCATTATTCACTATGCTTGCTGTTTTCATGTAGCAACTACTTGACCTGTGATCTTTCATGTTCGCAAATTATAGCAACTACTTGACCTATGATCTCTAAAGTTGCATTCTTAATTAGATACATATTTTCATTGAATTCACATTTCAATGATGAAAAGATCAGTAATCCCATATCAAGGCTTAAGATTGAATCGCAAATTATATTAATGAAGATTAAAAAAATAAATATGATTTTTAATTTTTTACATAGAAAACTTATCAATTGATCTAATTCAAACCAATCCAATCTAATTTGGATAAGATGATTGGATAATGGTTTCCAAAAAAGATTAAACTGAATGAAAAAAGTGTTCAAATCGATCCAATTCAATCGGTTGAACACCTACACTTCACCGTGTACTTAGATGATCTGCATCGTGGTACTTGATCTTAAATCCATCCAAAAGTGGGCTTAATAGTAATGCAGTAATGCCCCACCCAGGTAGAAAATACTACAAAGGTGAAACAAAAGTGAACAAAGATGACGTCTGCCTAAAGAGGATCATGAATGACGACACTAGTCACTGAACCTAGAGGAACGGTACGGTGGAGGGAAGTATAGTCACACTTTGGTCAATTTTTGTTTTATATAACTTTTAAGGGCATGTTTGGTTACGTGTGTCACGACCCCCATTTAGAGGACCGTGACCGGCACAGACACAGGGAATACCCCTATGCCTGTTGTAATACCCTTGGGGTATTTTTGGAATTAAGTCAAATATATAGTAAGACTTAGAATGGTCATTATTTATAGTTGAAATGTAAATAAAATAAATACATAATATAATGGAATAATAATAAATAAACAAGTAAATAAATAAATGAACAATAGAAATACATAAATAGGAAATGATGGGATAATATGAAATTAATAAAATTGTGAAATTGAAGTTAAACATTTTGGCTAAAGAAAAATAAAAATAATTTTTTTAGAGTAAAATAAAATTTTTGGGATATAATTAAGATTTTAATAGTTCTAGAGTTGAGAATTTAAGGAATTTAAAATAAATATGAAAATTAGGTAGAAAAATTATAATTTTGTTTAAAAGTGGTCATATGAATTATTGAAAGCATATAGTTTAAATTTGAGAATTTTTTGAAAATAAAAATTATACTGGGTAGGAAATTTTCAACTGCAAGACACTCAATAACATATATTTTTAATAGGCTTATGATTAGCCAAAAATTTCAAAATTTTCCTATTCTTACAAACAAATAATATAATTAAGAAAATCCAATCAAAACTCTATTTTTTCTTCCTGCATCCATCACGCCACTCTTCCTCATTTTCTTCATCTTCTTCTTCTCTTCTCTTCCTCTAAAGTTCTCTTAGGGCAAGCAACAAGTGAAGAAATCCTTCACTTTTTGCCATGTTTCATGCTTCCTCCCACCAATTCCATGCCTCATCAAGCTCCCTCCACCATTGTTAAGCATTAACAAGATTGGGCAACCTCCATGGGTTTCCAAATTCGGACTTCCCTAAAGGTAAGCATCAAAATCTTGTTTTCACCTCTTAAATCATAGGTTTCTTGATGGGAATGAGCTACCTATCAATAATATATCACCTTAGGATCATTTTTGAACATAAAGATCACCCAAATATTGAGTTTTATGGAGATTTCTACCCTAGGGTTCCTAACCTACGAATATTGGCAAAATTTATGGAATTTATAAATTTTCTTACACTTGATGGCATGTATGGACTTCAAATGAATTATTTAGGTATTCTAAATGATTTGTAAGAATGCCCAATGATTGGAATAATGATATGTGAACATTTGGTGAAAATGAGAACTTTTCATATTTGGCAAATTCTCCATTGATGGAGGTTGGAGAGTGAACAAGTTTGTAAACTTGTTTATTTATGCATTAATTGAGTTGAACTAAAAGAGAACATTAAATGATGACCATAAGCCAAGTAAATGATCTTGGGGATTGGATACATATAAGAATTCATAACTAAAGAAACTAGGAAATTGTATGAAATTTGATATCGATTGAATTGGTTGTATGTAATAGGGTTCAAATACTTCCTTGGAGACCAGAGTGCTCAAAGGGAATGCTAAGTGAAGCGGCCAAGGTGAGGGACTTTCTTATCTTAGCCCCAAAAAGGGATGATTAAATTATTTGTTGCGATTAATTGTGTGATTGTAATCATGCACTTAATATGAATTAGGATTGAATCTAAATTGACCTAGTAATGAGATTTTTTATGTGATTTGAACCATTATGAATTGACCAATGAGGCATGTTGTTGTGATTTAGATTTGATTGAGATTGGGTGTGGACCCATTTATGTTGAGATTATGATTGTGATTGTGATTTTCAAGGGTTGAAGGACATAGTGGATTTGATATATGTTGTGTATGAACAAGAGTCTTGATAGAATGATTGAGATGGTGTTGTATTTCCCTTTTGATTGATTTTGCCGGTATGTTGGTGCCTTTATGTAGGAATTGTCTTTTTGCTTGATTTGAGTGATTTAGTGCGTTATAAAGTGGTGTATGGGAAGGAACAAGGTTGAACAATACACCATGTGTGAAGTGGAATGAGATAGTCCATGGGAAGGAACAAGGTTGAACCATGGGACTAACCTTCTGTTAAGGTACTAAGGTGGGCATGGGAAGGAACGAGGTTGAACCATGCACCATTAGAATTGTAAAATTGGGAAGGTGGTGGGAAGGAACCTAGTTGAACCACTTCACCAACCCATTTTCTAAGAACTCATAGCTAAACAAAGGAGGAGGGAAGGAACCTAGTTGAACCTCGCCCCTTGTTTGCTTGTGGGAAGGAATTTGTGTGAATAGGTAATGTTGGTCACATAGTTTTTTTTTTATTGTATGAACCCCCTTCTTTACATACTGCATTTCTTATCCTTTTGAAAACCAAGTCGAGGATTCATGCTCTTTATTACTTGGAAAACCTTGGACACCGGCTTTGTAAACTAATTCTTTTAAAATTATATTATTCTCAACAACCTTCCTTCAGTAAATGGTGCCCAAGAAACCTCAACCCTATGCGGCCAACATTACACTCAAACATTTGTTTTCTTGGATTGTTGATTTTTGTGAAATATTGATTTGGATGACGTGCTATTGGTATTATGATATGAACTCTGTCAGAATTTGATTTTGTGTTCGTAAAGAATTGTTTATGTGTGACACTGTGATTAACACTCCCAAGGGTATGTGAATGTTTCTACTATGTTTTATTTGATCTTTGTTGACTTATTGATTTCAAACTTGATGTGTTTGACTATGCTATTTGATTTTGAACTATCTGTCTATTTGATTCGTGAATGAGTTTGATGGAAGTCTTTGATATGTAGTTGAGAAATTTTGAATGATTATTTGTTCTTGGCATCTATGCTATAGATTGGATTGCGAATGGTGAATTTGATCACATTATATGTTTCATGGTGTGTACGAGATATTCTGCATAAGTATGTGGTTGTCACCCTTTCCCTGTCGTAGTGGTGCCCGCTACTATGCCTAGGATGGGTTAGTCTCTCACTGAGTTGTATGACTCACCCCTCGTTTTGTTCATGTGGGTGTTATGTCGATTTGAATTTTATTTTATTTTATACGTGTATAAGTCTAAGTAAGAACTTAGAGGTCAGCTCCATTTGTCTAGAGGTAGGATCATGCGCATATATAAAGGTTTATTTATGATTTGCAAGAATTATAATTTTCATATCGATATCTTATTCATGCATGACTAGTTAAGTTCCAGGATAGTAGGCTTACAGATCGGGGGTCCCACCTTCGGTCTGTGCCGGTCGCATGCTCGCCAAACGGGGGTCGTGACAAAGATGGTATCAGAGCCTGGTTTCCCACTAGGTTTACGGAGCTAATAGTACTCTCGGGTGTCATCTTGGCCATCTTTATGAATCCGGACATACGGTGGTCCAGGCCAACACTTGTGAGAGTGCTTAGAATGTTGTGTCAAGATTTCCTTTGTGTCATCCATTTGATCATAGGATAGCTTGTGAAATCCTCTTTGAAGTATAATTCTTGTGCGATGCTAGGATGCCAATAGGTATAAGGACGCAAGGTAGGGATGGTAATGACCCCCGAACCTTTGTTCGTGCCCTTAATTTCAAAAGGGAAGCCACCCATGAGGGAGGGGGCTCTCCACCTCAGTCCGTTCAGATTCGTGTGAATGTGTATGTTACAATGTAGTTGAATGATTTTTTTTGTGTTGTATGTCATTGGATGAATGTGAAGTAATGGGCTATGATGTAAGGTTGTTTGCAGGAAATTGACCATGTTTGTGGGTCATAGTGGTTTAATATGATTAGGCTGAACAAATTGTTTTGTTTTCTTTGAATTGAAACAGAATTATGATGTGATGGTTCTGTAGACAAGTATGGAATTTTGATATAAGTTAAAATGACTATTGTTAGGCAGAATGTTGGGATTTGTGTATGATTGACATGATGAACAGGTGTGAAATGGTGTATGGGTAGGAAATGTAGTTGAACCATACACTGTATGCAAGTGAAGTGTTTCATACAAGGGCATGTGGAAAAGAAAACATGATGTAACCATGTGCCCGTCAAAAGGCATAGTATGTGGGAAGGGATGGGAAGAACTCAGTTCCATCATGCATCCGACCCACATACCATGATTTCGCCTACACAACCAAGGAGTAAAGGCAAGTCTAACCGGACTCCCTTGTTTGATTAGGGAAGATTGATTTGAGAAAGGGAGTTGGTCACATGGAATTTTTTTTTTTTGGAAAACATTATCTTTCATTTTTCAAAATCTTGAAATATTTTCTCATTCTTTTCTAGAAAACCCAAGGTGACTTTTAAAGGGAAGATTTTCTAAATTGTTTATTTCAAATGCTTTATATTACTTATTCAACACCCTGGATACCAACAAAACCTTGGGCATCAGTTGTGAAAACAATTTTCAAGAGCAAATTTTCTTTCAATTCTTTTATAAGCATTAAGGTGCCCAAGAGATTTAAACCAGGTGGCCAACATCCCTACTAAGTGATTTGCTATCTGCATTTGTTGAGACCTTAAAATTTGTTTGAATGATGTTGTGTTGTGTTAAAATGTTAAGGGTATGTGTGGGATCTTTACTTTATGCATGTCAAAGGTCATGAAACCCTTATGGATCCGATGGTACTAGGATGGGGTGGACCTAGGCATGATATTGGGTGTGAGCCTCAAGGCATCCCCCCAAGGATTTTGAGACAATGAGTGCTATTATGAGGGATAACTCTCAATAGGTTTGATTAAGAGGTACCACCCTATGGGCTCATGGTTGCCCTGTGGGAGGGTCTTGTTCGAAAGAAGCGATTGCATAAGGGGGAAAGAATCGGAACCTATAGAATCTCGTATTGCATGGGTCAAGTAGAAAGTAAGAATCATACAACTAAGATGGGATAACATATGTTGTGTGATGGGTCTAGCTAGGTAAGCTAGCCCTATGACCTTGTTGAGCCTTAAGATCCTTGGGTCTTGAACCCTTCGGGTGGGTTATGACCAAGGAGGTAAGCCATATGAATAAACAACCGTGAGGGTGCCCGTGGGGGCAGGACTAGCCATAGGATCGGTAAAGCTAATGCTTGAGCGTTAGTCACTAGTGTGTGGTCAAGGAGCACACAAAAAGGTTATCGTATAGGCATGAGATGAAGAAAAGGTTTATGAATTCAAGTGCATGGTTTGGGTGCACACCTTTGTGAGGTGCAAGCCAAGGCGCATGAAAAGGGTATACCACCGTTAGGACGGTCGGAACCCGATGGGTTACATGCTTATAAGGAAAGGCATATGGCCATGAGGCGTATGTCGTGCTTCGATTACATGAGAGATCGAATCTTGTGAGTGGTTCCCATTTTGATTTGAGGGGTAAGTGCATGGTTACCGAAATTGGCATTTGACATCGCAAGATCATGTGTTTCAAGGAGAAACGTATGATCTAAACAAGTTCAGGGACTTAGTGGACAAGATTGGGGTAGAGCCAATGGGAACTGGCCAAGAAAGGTTAGCATAACACAATACAACCTTGTTAGGAGAATCTTAGTGTGGTTAAGATTTGTGGTCTTCGCGAGATGTTAGGCAAGGCCCTAGGTTATGGTGGGCCGAGTCATAGGAGTTCTTCCACAGGCATGCCTCTGGAGGGATATCGGATTTTATAGATAGATTCAAAATCGAGTGATCTCTTGGACTTGGTTATATAAATGCTCGTAGCATTTGGATGTACGGAGTGTAATCAGGTTCAAGGTTCGCACATTCATAGGGTTTCATTGGGGGTTCCTTTGTGATAATTGTGGAAACCATTAAGGTTAGGGTAAAGTCGAGATGGAGTAATGAAAAGGTACTAAGTGTCTTAAAGGAGTTGGTACCCTAAAACGGTTAGAGGTCTAGAAAGAGGGGGACATATGTCCTAAACGTAGGATCCCTTGCCGTTAGCATGGGCAAACGGTAAAGGTGGATTAAGTGTCGGGTTGACACCATGGCTTTTTGAGCCTTGGAGTTGAACAAGGACAGGGAGAAAAATGGGAATGATGTGATCATCCTAAAAAACAGACTAAGAGTACCAATAAAAGTGGTTAGAGCACCGACACAAGGTCTATATGAAACAAATTTATTTGCGTAGGTGCAAACACACAAGGACTTCGATAAATCGCATTAGACTCCCTTTAGGAGGGGTCGTGAGCTATATCAATGCTTGTTGGCACACCGGTGGGCATGTGTAACCTTTTTCATTAGGAGAAGTTGTTTAAACCTTACTACACTAGTATTTTGGAGAACCTCCTTGGGTAGTTCTAAGGAACAAAACCGATTCCATAGCTTAAGAATGAGATAAGTAAAAAAGACGAAAGGGAAAGCCTTCATGCAATTATAGGATTTGGGATGGAGCTCAATCCTAGGCCTTAGTTTGGGTTCTTAGGTAGATAGAATCGCTAGATGTGGACATCGTGTTCGCACAATAGTGGTGTGTATTCAAGTCTTGGCTATACAGCTCTTAAACGTGACAGATTAGAGGTAACTTTGTCCAACAATTTAGTGGTAATGGGTAGAACATATGATTTGTGGAACTATCGGTGAAGTGGTAGTATAGTGTCCATGTCTACCCCTCCACTTGCCTAAGTAATAGAATGAAATACCTTGCGATTGAGATAGAAAATCTCAACAATAAACTTTAGGGATGGATAAGAAATGTAATATTACGATCAATAGATTTAACCACATTGTGCTTACGAAAGAACATAGTCCATAATGTATCTTTCAGCAAAGGATAACTATGATAAGAGTAATTGTTGAGTTACGACAAAAGGGAATGGATAGACGACGTTAATCAATTCTACGTTTGAATACATGTAGAGCTCTAAGTCCTTGAAGGGAATGGATTATGTGCTTGACGAAAGAGTTCTGTAGAAGGTGGAACCCATGGGAGTCAAGGCCGAGATGTGTCAGAAGTGTCTGTTCTTCTTCGAAGATTTAAGTTAGTAACTAGAACTGAAATTCGGGGATCGAATTTCTTAAGGGGGAAACTTTGTAATACCCGAGGGGTATTTTTAGAATTAAGTCAAATATATAGTAAGACTTAGAATGGTCATCATTTGGAGTTGAAATGTAAATAAAATAAAATAAAATAAATACATAATATTATGGAATAATAATAAATAAACAAGTAAATAAATAAATGAACAATAGAAATAAATAATAATTTTGGTATACGTATAGATAAATAAAATTAAATATATATGAAGCGACGCCGCCTTATGCAACGGACGCGCCATTGTTGACAACGCTGAAGGCCCCTTCTTTCTCTCTAATGGTTTTAGGATATATATCTGCATCGCTTCAAATCCGCCAGATCAACTTCGCCTTCCTAAGCTTCACATCTGATTACTTCACCGAGTCAGCTACAAGCCACTGTAACAGATCAGCTCCTATCTGCTTGTGGTGTAGTCCGGTCAGCTGTGGACTTCACTCAGACGCCTTTTATGTTTCTTGCGTTGGCTCAGTTTAGTCTCTGTTTCTGGTAGTTTATTTTGTTGTAATGTAACTGTCCAGTGTTCGTCTATTATCTTCTTCCTTTGTGTTGTATTGCACTTTTAATCGTGTCTGTGTAAACTCTATGTTTTTTTAATTACAACTACAACTTTCACCAAAAATAAAATTAAATAGGAATTGATGGGATAATATGAAATTGATAAAATTGTGAAATTGAAGTTAAACATTTTGGCTAAAGAAAAATAAAAATAAATTTTTTAGAGTGAAATAAAATTTTTGGGATATAATTAATATTTTAATAGTTTTAGAGTTGAGAATTTAAGGAATTTAAAATAAATATGAAAATTATGTAATGCCCGGGATATTTTTTGAAGTTCAAAATAAAATAAAAGGGAAATAAAGGAAGTAGAAAATAATTTTAGGATTTAATTCAGGACCTAAGAAATTGGAAACCTGAATTAAATAGGGAAAAGGGTTAAAATTGGAATTTATTTTTCAGCCATACTTATTTAATATTATTATTTTTATATATTAGAAAATAAAAATTTAATTGAAAAGAGGAGGGATTAAATTGGGGATATTTTTCAAACCCTTCTTTAATATAATAATAATAATTATTATTTAGTTAATGTATTATTTAATTATTTATTTATTTTTATATATATATAAATATATATTATTTAAATTAATTATTTTATAAGGGGAGTGGGGTACGAGATTTAGAAAGAAAAGAAAAAGAGAAGGAAGGAAATAAAAGGAAACAAAGGAGGAGAGTGAGAGAGCTACGGGGTTAGAAAGAGAGAGAGCGAGAAAGAAGAGAGAGAGAAGAGGAGAGGCATGAGGAAGAAGAAGAAGAAGAAGGGTTGGGGTTCGCCGGAAAAATGACCGAGGAGAGCTAGTCGATGCCAGAAAAGTCACCGGAGCTCGAGTACGACGTCTCCTACACCTTCCACCAATCGAATCAAAGGTTGGTAACCCCAATTTCATTCGAAACCCTCAATTTCTTCATTTTTAGGGATTTCTTCGATCCACCTTCGATTGGGTTGTTTCAAGGGTAGATTGAGACCTAGGAAGTGTTCTTGAACACTTAGTTCGTGTAAGGATCGAGGCTATACCCTCGGGTTTAAGCCGAATTCGAATTTGGAAGGATTTTGGGTTGAAATTTTAATTATTCATAAATTGAGGAATTTATTGATAATTAGAAATTGAGCTTGGATTTGAATAAATATGCTTGGATTGAAATTATTGAAATTATATTGTTAAGATATTAGCTGAACAAGACACGTGAAGAGCTGGCCCGAGGTTACTAAGCTAGAACCTTGACATTAACGTGTCGGGTCCCTGCTCGGATTGCCCAAATACACTTTAAGGGCGACGCTGAGAGTTTTAAACCTCTTCTTTTCAATCTTAAACACCCTAGAATAATTCTAAATATGCTATCAAGCATCAAGAATTATTTTAGGTACTTTCTTGTTTTTCATGGATGGAAACTTGCGGAACAATAAAGTCCAAAATTTAAAATGGCAATTTAATTCCTTCGTAATTTATAGGAAACCTTAAGTAGGATAATTTAGAAGCATATCGAGGTTTAGTAACTCAAATCCAAGGCTCCAAAATCAATTCAAGGTGAGCGAAAATTATACGAAACCAAGTGTGCAGCACTTAAGACTCTCATGGAAGAGAGGGAAGACGGATAAGACCAAGAACTCGGTTCTTGGCAACGTTTAGGTGCATTTTTAGGCACAAGCATTCCATACGCATATGAGTTGCATATAGTTTGAGATGTTAACCACATGAATGCATTCGTTAGGAAACCACGACTCATCCGGAGCGGGAGTTACTCCAGGACAAGCACAAGGGAGCCGTCCAGGTCAGGGGTTTCCCATCCTTGCCCTACAGGGTTGATTGAGGATGTGGATATGTGGTTTGCGTACTTGCCTATTTGTAAGAATTATTTAGTGGTTAACATGCTATTGTTGTTCCTAAACTGTTATATATGAAAGTATTTGTATATTTGTGTTTGACTATAGGTAAAGAGGTACTGGAGGGTATCCATGTGATGATGACATGAGATACGCCGAACAGTACAAGCAAGGGGGTAAGTTGTTGATTGAGTCCAAGGTTTGGTTGACCCTATTAATTAGAAACTCATTAAAGAAATCGTATAGAAGTTGTTAGTAAACGTCGACGTTTTATGGTAATTGAACTTAGGAACGGCCTTAGAGCTAGGTTTTGATCTAATCAAGGGTTTGGGTATTTAATGAGGATTAATACAATCTCTTAATTGATTAGTGAGTCATAGGCATGTTCACACTACCTAGGTAAAGTCAGTTTAGGATAGAAATGGGTAGATAAAGTCAGGATACCAGCTGAAAGCTTGGGAAGAGAAACAAGTTAAAACTTTTGCCCGTTGAGGCCATTGCCCTAGCTTGGCACTAGGGTCAGTAAAAGACTAAAAGATTTGACGGTTGTGGCCATTGCCCTAGCCTAGCACAAGGGTCAGTAAAAGACTAAAAGATTTGCCCGTTGAGGCCATTGCCCTAGCCTGGTACTAAAGACTAAAAGATTTGCCCGTTGAGGCAATTGCCCTAGCCTGGCACTAGGGTCAGTAAAAGACTAAAAGAATTGCCCGTTGAGGCCATTGCCCTAGCCTGGCTGTAATATCCGAGATATTTAGATTTAATTATTTTCATTTTATTAAATTTATTTTCTTTCATAAAGAAAAATAAATTAAATTAAAGAATTATAGGGTTAAAAATAGAATAAGAAGAAACTAATAGGGGATATTTGTAAATTTTGTAGGACCTAAAAGAAAAGAGGATATAACAAGTAAATAAGTTTTTCTAATAAAAAATATATATATATATATAATATTTAATAATAAAATATATATATGTTAAAATAATGGGGGCATCCAATTCATTAAACCATATATTTAAAAAGAAGGAAGAAGCAAGCAGACGTGAGCCACAAAAGCAAAAGCAAGAAAACGCAGGAGCAACACGCACGAGCAAGAGGGAAGCCACGGGAACCGCGGTTTCTCGCCTGATTCACGCCGGAAAACGCGTCCCACCGCCGGTGACGGCCACCGGAGTTCATCTCTCATCACCACCAAGCACCCCATCCGATTGAATCAAGGTATGGAAGACCCAATCCTTCAAAACCCCAATTTCTCAAATTTTGGGTATTTTAGGAATGCTTCAATTTCTTCAATCGGGGCATTCTGGGGTTAGATTTGAGCTTAGTGGGTGTTATTGAAAGCTTAGTGAGGATTAGAATCGAAGTTAAACCATAGGAATTTGACCGGGCATGGAAATTTGGAAAATGGGGTTAGGAAATTGCTCTCAAATTCAAAATTGATAATTCGATGCATGTTTAGGCTTGGATTGAAGTAGAATAAGTGTTGTAATTGCTGGAAATGTACAAGGAAATAAAGCCCGAGTATTTACCGTCTCAACCGGAACCCAATTCGGTGAAAAAGAGGCGAAACACTAAGCCACCGTATAGTAAGGAGCTGTGCGGTGGGTTGGACACTTTGGTCTAGTCCGTAGTGGACACCTAAGACCCACTAAATTAGTTCCAAGGCTCTAATTATACCCCAATTATATTTTTATATATAATTAAGAAGGTAATAATTGAGCTTTTACTCGGCGAATATGGGAGAAAGTGGAATGAGTAAACTAGTGCCTCTTTTGAACCGTGAATTTAATTCTTTTATTTGTTAGATACCCATATGAACACATGAAGGGAAATTTAGACAAGTGGGAATCTCTAACCTAAGCAATTAGAGGTTCGAATTGGCTCGAAAGTGTGAAAGCCGATATATGACAATATGGACTTTCAAAAAAGAGAAATTTAGACGACGTAACGAACTAAATAATTAATTCTTGGAAAATAGCTAAAGGGTGTATAAGCATTAGCATGATACGTGCATGGTAGATGCTTAGTTACACGTTCTAAATTTCTTAAATATAATGTGTATAGGGCACCACAGAGCGATTGGAGCTTCAGGCACTCCCACTACTGATCAGGAGGGCCAACGAAGTGAGGGGCTCTCCCATCCCTGCCCCACAGGGTTGGATGACTATGTGGAAAAATGTGGTTTACTCTATTTTGTGCAAATTGATATGTGAAATATATTTATATGAATAAATTTGTGTTACGCGTGTATGATTTGCAAGTAAGTAGTCAACGTGCAATAGCATATGTGCTTATATGATTAATCACAAGGTGTATATGTGCTATTGCGGCTCACCGAGCCTTAATTGATACCGTGGGTAGGATTGAGTCGAAATTTCATATGTGAGGGTTCATTAATATTAGAAACCCAATTAAATTGATCATCGTGCAAAGATTTTGACCGTATGATACATTGAGGAAAATGAACCTTGGTTGTTAAGTGTGAGTGAGAGTGATGCATAATTAAAAAGGGGGAAACTAGGCCTAGCTAATTCACACGTGTAATATTCAGTTAGTTATTAATAGGGCGTCTTTCAAGGTCGAATAGGTTATTTGAACTTGTTCAAGTTAGTTCGGGTAGATCGAGTCGGTTATCCTGGTCGGACAGACAGGATTCAGTTAACAGTAAGTATGCCACATAGTGGCCATTACCTTGGTTTCACCGGGGTCAGACAAGTTGCCGGCTATTACTCTAAGCGTGCCTTGGAGTCAGAAAGTTCCTAGTTTGATCAACTAGGTTCGAATAAGACATTGCCTTTGGGCCAGTATTTCTCTTAGCGTAACACGGGAGAAAGAAAGTGAATGCCTTCGGGCCAGTATTTCTCTTAGCGTAATGCAGGAGACAAAAGTGAATACCTACGAGCATAACTATGTATGACTTATGAAAAGATATGATATATGTTTATGATTGGTTTACATGCGGATTAATAAACATGTTAGGAGCATGAATTATGATTTTTAATTGTGAAAATGATATATTGATTGCCTGATCATATTAAAGGTCACAATATAAATCTGTTTCATGCGCATGTGGTTTTGGTTGCTCCCTTCCCCCAGCAGTAGTGGTACCCACTGCTACGCCAGGGATGGGGGAGCTTCTCACTGAGTCTGTTCGACTCACCTCCTGTTTACATGTTTCAGATACATGTGGTTCAGGAGTCGGAAATGCGTCCACTTCTTCTCAGGGAGGCGTACAGATCTGAGGACCGCACGCTTAGTCCGCGTTGGTAGTTATTTTGATTACGTACACATGCTGTGATGTATATGTATATGAATCCTTTTCGGGTGTAGCGTTTGTAATTGATACAGCTGCAGTATATACATACGTCCTATTCTAGCATTGTCGGCTTCATACAGATTAAAGTTAGGTCTTGGTGATGGGAATATAGGCTATGATATAATATATGTCATGTATATACGTATATGACTTCTGCATGTGACTAGGATAGGTCATACGCATTGAGGCGTGTGATCAATACATAAATTATATGTATGTGTGATTGAATACCTGTTTGTGTGAAAATATGGCTTCCGCATGTGAATAGGATAGATTACACGGATTGAGGCGTGTGATCAATATGTAACCTATATGCAAGCGTGTGATTGAATATATGTATGACTGTACACAGGATTTCTGCATGTGAATAGGATAGATCACCCGCCCTGAAGCGCGTGATCAATATGTATACTATATGTACGTGTGAGTGATTATGTGTATATGTATAGACTAAAGCGGCGTTGAGCGAGCCGTGGATTGCACGCTAGTTAGGTCACCGTATATGGATGGCCATAAATACTATATATTGTTTGTATTAGAAATGGGTAGTTCTAAACATGTGAAATTGTCAATCAGGGATTAGAGGCTTACGGGATAGGAGAAATCCTACTTCCCGTGCCGGTCACGGCCGTCCGATAGGGGGTCGTGACAAACTTGGTATCAGAGGCAGGTTATCTTTAAACTGTATGAAGCCATAGGTATGACCGGGTGTCGGTTTATGCCTCATTGTGTACCCGGGCACAACGTGGCAGTAAAAAGGCACTTGTTGAAGTACCTGGGAAATTCTGTCAGCCTTTCTTTCTACTCTCTTTGATATGAAATATCATTAATATACGTGTACTTATTAGGTGTGGTCCTTGTGCAGTATAGGGATGCCACCTATCACGAGACAAACTAGGGGTGGAGGGAGAACTCCTGCTGAAATTGATCGAGAATCAGTTTGGGAGGAGGGAATGCCCACCCGAGGCCGAGGTAGAAGCCGTACCCGAGGCCGAGGTAGAGGTCGTGCTCGCGGTCAAGGGAGAGCACAAGTGAGAGGGGAAGGGAGGAGACAGTCACCGGAACCTCGACCTCAAGTAGAGACAGGTGCACCTTCCATGGCGGAAATGCTCACGGCAGGATTTCAGGAACTAAGAGAAGAGATGACGAGACAAATACAGAGGGAAGTACGCCGGTTAGTAGTCGGTGAGGAAGAACAAGAGAGAGTTCCTAGCAATCAAGAGATGGAGGTTGTTGAGGAAGAGGATAGGGAATGGAAACAACCACAGGAAATGCCTCGTGAGCCACGGGTAGCACCCATAGAGCTGCCAATTTAAAATTTCTGAAGCTTCATCCACCCACTTTCTGCGAAACTAGTGAGAAAGAGGATCCGCAGTACTTTGTGAGAGACATAGTCAGAATTGGGCACATGCTGAGGTGCTCAGGACATGAGTTAGTGGAATTAGCTTCATTCCAGCTGAGGGGAGCTGCTAGAGTATGGATCGTCCGTACAGACGAGGTATTCAAGAAGAGTGGCACCGATGACCTGGGAAGATTTTCAGAGAGAATTCCTGGGTCGGTTTCTATTTGAAGGCACTAAAGATGCAAAGCGTCAGCAATTCGAGGAGTTGTGGATGACGCCTAAGATGACCGTGACGGAGTATGAGTTACTTTTTACAGAACTGGCTCAATTCTCACCTGAGTTGGTTCCTGATGAAGAGGCAAGGATCAAGAGGTTCATACACCGTCTCACGGAGCCGTTATTTACTGCTTTATTACCTCAGAGGAGGCAATTTGAGACTTTAGCTCAAGCAGCAGACTGTGCCAGAATGATTGAAACCAGGAAGAGGTACGGGACTTCTGTTGATCCCAAAGTCAAGTTAATTACAGGCAGTGACAATCAAGGAGGTGGAAGTAAGAAAAGGAAGACAACAGGTAGAAGTGCAGGATATTCAGGATCCGCAGGAGGACAATCCTCAACTACCACCCATGAAACAGGTACAAGAAGTAATTTTCAAGGGGGACAGAAAGTGCAAGGGGGTGGAAATGCCGGTAAGACAAGGCCTCAGTGTGCGACTTGTGGCAGATTTCATTTTGGAATATATCGGAGACTGACAGGTCGGTGTTATAACTGCGGCCAGGTGGGCCATATGGCTAGAGAGTGTCCAAAGAGAAAAGAGGGTACAAGTGTGAGAAGCAATCCGACGCCGAGTGGTACACCTATTCCAGCCCCACCAGTGAGAACCGTACCACCACAGACAGCAAGTACAGGTACAGTTAGAGGTCGTGGTGCAGGATCTAGTGGTAGAGGGCCAGGGGCAGTAGGTGGAGGACAAGCGCGGGTATTTGCACTTTCTCAGCAGGACGCTCATGCATCAAATGCAATTGTGACGGGTACCCTTATTATTTGCTCTCTTGAAGCACGAGTTCTGTTTGATTCCGGCTCCACTCATTCTTATGTGTCTCATGCATTTGCTTCTAAATTCAACAAGAGTCCATCTATAATGGAAGAAACAGTACTGGTCTCTACTCCAATGGGAGAATCGGTATAAGTAGAGTATGTGCACAAGTCTTGCATTGTGGAGGTCGATGGTCATGAGACTGTGGTAGACCTTCGGTTGTTGTGTATGGTTGATCTTGATGTGATCCTCGGAATGGATTGGTTGTCGTCTTGCCATGCGGTTGTGGACTGCAGCGCTAAATGCTTGAAATTTAATATGCCAAACGTGGAGCCTTTTGTGATACGGGGTGACGGAGCTGCACCGTATCCAAGCTTGATCTCGACTTTGAAGGCATCCAAGTTACTTGTAAAGGGATGCAAAGGGTATTTGGCCTTGGTCCAAGATACCACGAAAGCAGTACTTTCCTCGACTCAAGTACCGGTAGTGCGAGAGTTCTTGGATGTATTTCCAGAAGAATTGCCGGGGTTGCCGCCCGATCGTGAGATTGAATTTCAAATTGAGCTGCAACCTGGCACCCAGCCTATCTCCACACCACCTTATCGGATGGCTCCGGAAGAACTAAAGGAGCTACATACACAATTGCAAGAATTGCTTGACAAGGGTTTTATAAGACCCAGTTTCTCTCCTTGGGGTGTACGAGTCCTTTTTGTGAAGAAGAAGGACGGATCTTTTCGGTTGCGTATCGATTACCGGAAGTTAAATAAGGTGACGATCCGCAATCAATACCCGTGTCGAGGATAGATGACCTATTTGATCAGTTGCAGGGTGCAAAGCGGTTTTCCAAGATTGATTTGCGATCTGGGTATCATCAATTAAAGATTCGAGAATCAGATATACCTAAGACCGCATTCCGGACCCGAAACGGACATTACGAGTTCTTGGTGATGTCTTTTGGATTAACTAATGCTGCTGCAGCGTTCATGGACATGATGAACAGGGTCTTCAAACCATTTCTGGACCGATTTGTCATTGTCTTCATTGATGACATCTTGGTCTATTCTAAGAATTCAGAACAACATGCAGAACACTTGAGCCTCTTTCGAACCGTGAATTTAATTCTTTTATTTGTTAGATACCCATATGAACACATGAAGGGAAATTTAGACAAGTGGGAATCTCTAACCTAAGCAATTAGAGGTTCCAATTGGCTCGAAAGTGTGAAAGTCGATATATGACAATATGGACTTTCAAAAAAGAGAAATTTAGACGACGTAACGAACTAAATAATTAATTCTTGGAAAATAGCTAAAAGGTGCATAAGCATTAGCATGACACGTGCATGGTAGATGCTTAGTTACGGGTTCTAAATTTCTTAAATATAATGTGTATAGGGCACCACAGAGTGATTGGAGCTTCAGGCACTCCCAGTACTAATCAGGAGGGCCGACGAAGTGAGGGGCGCTCCCATCCCTGCCCCACAGGGTTGGATGACTACCTGGAAAAATGTGGTTTGCTCTATTTTGTGCAAATTGATATGTGAAATATTTTTATATGATTAAATCTGTGTTACACGTGTATGATTTGCAAGTAAGTAGTCAACGTGCAATAGTATATGTGCTTATATGATTAATCACAAGGTGTATATGTGCTATTGCGGCTCACCGAGCCTTATATCATACCGTGGGTAGGATTGAGTCGAAATTTCATATGTGAGGGTTCATTAATATTTGAAACCCATTTAAATTGATCATCGTGCAAAGGTTTTGACCGTATGATACATTGAGGAAAATGAACCTAGGTTGTTAAGTGTGAGTGTGAGTGATGCATAATTAAAAAGGGGGAAACTAGGCCCAGCTAATTCACACGTGTAATATTCAGTTAGTTATTAATAGGGCGTCTTTCAAGGTCGAATAGGTTATTTGAACTTTTTCAAGTTAGTTCGGGTAGATCGAGTCGGTTATCCTGGTCAAACAGACAGGATTCAGTTAACAGTAAGTATGCCACATAGTGGCCATTGCCTTGGTTTAACCGGGGTCAGACAAGTTGCCGGCTATTACTCTAAGCGTGCCTTGGAGTCGGAAAGTTCCTAGTTTGATCAACTAGGTTCGAATTAGACATTGCCTTCGGGCCAGTATTTCTCTTAGCGTAACACGGGAGACAGAAAGTGAATGCCTTCGGGCCAATATTTCTCTTAGCGTAATGCAGGAGACAGAAAGTGAATACCTACGAGCATAACTATGTATGACTTATGAAAAGATATGATATATGTTTATGATTGGTTTAGATGCAGATTAATAAACATGTTAGGAGCATGAATTATGATTTTTAATTGTGAAAATGATATATTGATTGCCTGATCATATTAAAGGTCACAATATAAATCTGTTTCATGCGCATGTGGTTGTGGTTGCTCCCTTCCCCCAGCAGTAGTGGTACCCGCTGCTACGCCAGGGATGGGGGAGCTTCTCACTGAGTCTGTTTGACTCACCTCCTGTTTACATGTTTCAGATACAGGTGGTTCAAGAGTCAGAAACGCGTCCACTTCTTCTCAGGGAGGCGGACATATCTGAGGACCGCACGCTTAGTCCACGCAGGTAGTTATTTTGATTACGTGCACATGTTGTGTTGTATATGTATATGATTCCTTTTTGGGTGTAGCGTTTGTACTGATACAGCTGCAGTATATACATACGTCCTATTCTAGCATTGTCGGCTTCATACAGATTAAAGTTAGGTCTTGGTGATGGGAATATAGGCTATGATATAATATATATCATGTATATACGTATATGACTTCTGCATGTGACTAGGATAGGTCATACGCATTGAGGCGTGTGATCAATACATAAATTATATGTATGTGTGATTGAATATCTGTTTGTGTGAAAATATGCCTTCCGCATGTGAATAGGATAGATTACACGCATTGTGGTGTGTGATCAATATGTAAACTATATGCAAGCGTGTGATTTAAAATATGTACGACTGTACACAGGATTTCTGCATATGAATAGGATAGATCACCCGTCCTGAAGCGCGTGATCAATATGTATACTATATGTACGTGTGAGTGATTATGTGTATATGTATAGACTGAAGCGGCGTTGAGTGAGCAGTGGATTGCACGCTACTTAGCTCACCGGATATGGATGGCCATAAATACTATATATTGTTTGTATTAGAAATGGGTAGTTATAAACTTGTGAAATGGCCAATAAGGGATTAGAGGCTTACGGGATAGGAGAAATCCTACTTCCCATGCCGGTCACGGACGTCCGATAGGGGGTCGTGACACTGGCACTAAGGTCAGTTAGTGATTTTAGAGAAATTGCCCGTTGAGGCCATTGCCCTAGCCTGGTACTAGGGTTAGTTGAGTGATTTACAGTTTTCAGATGATGTGTTAAATATGATTGTTTGTTTATGAGATGTATGATAGAGGAGCATGATCCGTAGGTTTATCTTTGATTTGATGTTATATTAATATTGCTTTATTTTAATATAACATGTGATAAACTGGACTTTCATGCGCATGTGGTTGTGGGTGTTTCCCTTTCCCCAACTGTAGTGGTACCCGCCGCTACGCCGAGGATGGGAAGCATCTCACTGAGTTTGTTTGACTCACTCCCTCTGCTTTAATGTTTTAGATACAGGGATCGGGCAGGCATCGACGTCCGGACAGTGAGACGGACATCAAACTATCCTTACGCACTTGTTCACGTGGGTGGACACCTTTTGATTATTTTGATTCTTTTGGTTGTACATATTATAAGTTGTAAGGGTTGTATATATATATATTTACAGTTTCCTATATATACCTACTCTAGACTTGTCGGCTTCACATGTACTTAAAGACAGGGTCCAGTTTGGGGGAAAACTAGGATACATGTATAAGTATATAAGCTTCGGCATGTGAATAGGATAGATCGTACGCATTGAGGAGTACGATCAATATGATATGGATATATATATTATGTGTGCTTGTTGCATATGAATATGATAGATCGTATGCATTGAGACGTACGGTCAATATGATATTAATATTTACATTATGAGTGCTGATAAATATATCTATACACTAGATTGAGCTGAAGCGGTATTGAGCGAGCCGCGGATTGCAGGTTAATTAGGCCACCAGTGAGGTGTGGCCACTAGTATGATATATATATTGATTGTATAGCTGGGTAGTTATAGTTAAGTTTACAGGGTAAGGCTTACAGGTTTAGAGGTAAAAGTCTATTCCCGTGGCGGTCACGTACTCCCGATTTGGGTCGTGACAAACTTGGTATCAAAGCCTGGTTATTCTTTTAAGTCATGTGAAGCTATTGATATAACCGGGTGTCGGTTTAACCTTCGTTGTGAAACCCGGGCACAACGTTGGAATAAACAGGAACTTGTGGGAGTACCCAGGATAAATTAAGTCAGCTTTTCTTTCATTCCTTCTTAATCTGAGGTAGATTATGAATTCTTTCGAGTCATCGCTTTAAGCATAGAATTTGTATATGAAATTCTATGCAAAGCATATAACCTGTACAGTACACAAGTGCCGATGAGCACTAAGGCGTAAGCTGGGGTGGCAGTGACCCCGGGAACATAAGGTCGCCATAATCGGGAAAGGAGACATCCATGAAGGATGCTACCTAGACACATACACATTTGGTTGAATTGTAGGCTAGAATACGCTACAATATGTGATTGTTTTGCAGGTATTAAATGAGACGATGCGTCTGCTCTGTTAGCGGCGCATTATGAGCTATAGTATAGGCACAAGTTATTTGATTATAGTAGGGAATGCAAGTAGAATAGTGCAATGAATGGTAGTTTAGGCTAGGAATGGTTTGTAAAGTGAAAGGAAAGACACGCATGGTGTGTAGAAAAGAGAGTAAGCCCATGGGGTGATTGAAATGGAGAGTTTACAGACAAGAATAAACAAACCCATGAGGCATGAGACCGACAGGGAGAGGACCACGTGAATGGGTCACGACTGTGCGGTATGCTATTGCTGAAGGAAGTGAGTTGTCCTTCCTAGAAAGTAAACAGAAAAGAGGTGGTGTATGCCACAGTATAGAAGTAGAAATCTACGGACGGGAAAATTAGGATACGGTATATGGAAGGGCAAAGTGGCCAAACCATATGCCGTAGAGATAGATGTTAAGAAGTAGAGGCATATCTAAACGCGTAGAGCGTGACCATATGCCGAGCAGGAAACAGGGTAAATGGTAAGGCACAGGGAAGGAGCCTAGTCCAACCCTGCGCTCGATCCTTGAACTGCTAGTTCCTTAAGCAAACAAGGGGGAAAGAAGGGATTAAGCCCAACCAAACTCTCTTGGGTTGCTTAAGGAAGAGCATAAAGAATAGGATATTGTTCACATGAGAAATTTTTGTAAAAATCTTTTTGGTCTTGTCGGATGAGAGATTCTGAAAGACCCTCAAACTTTTCTTGAAAATACTAGGGATAACCATTGGAAGACAAATTTTCATGAAAAATCTTTCTCAATCTGTGTCATTCTAATTGGTTAAACCCTAATCGTTTACGAAAACCTCAGGCGTCATTTTCTAAGAAATAAACTTGAATTAATTTTTTAAAACCCACAGGATGCCTAAGAAAACTAACTCATGTGACCAATACCCTACCAAACAATAATCCTTTTACAGGTGAGCTGTATAAGGATGGTAGATGTAGATGAGAAATCACTCGCTTAGAGTGATTCAAGTTAAGTAGACATCGAAAAGCACTAGAGAGTGCCAAAGTGCCAAGGGAGTATACAAGTAAACCTAAGGGTTACCAAGAAAGGGGCCATAGGGTGATAATGGACACGAAAGTATTAGAACAGAGCAGGTCTAGAAGTGGAAATGGGCGTAGACCTTAGGGTAACGTAGAGATAGAAAATGAGTGCAATTGCGGTAGATAGCTCTCGAACTATATAACGTGAGAGATAAAACCCAAAGGGACTCTTGGAGGCCCGAGGGGAGAGAAAGTAGACAGGGATAAGTAGTCCCATGAGGGGGGAAGAGCGGAAGCCTATAGGACCCCATAAGATAAAAGTCAAGTAGGAGGTGGAGAACCAACTACTACTGTAGGTGCATGTATAGTACACAGATTGTAGTGGACATAACTAGGTAAGCTAGTTCCACAGGTTGGTGAACCGTAAATCCGTTAGTCTGAAGCCCGTGTATGGGTGGAGACTGAGTGGACAAACCAAACGTATAAGTGGCCATGTGGGTGCCATAAAGGGAAAATTAACCGTAAGGACGGTTAATCGAGAAGGAGAATTTAGTGAGTAACGAGCATTGAGAAATACTCGAAGAAAGAGTACCACGTAGGTACGAAATGAAAAGAAGAGAGTGAATACGGGAACGGAGTCGGGTAAGCATCTGCGGGTGCGAGCCAAAATGACAAAACAAGTATGCTACTGTTGGGGGCGGTTGGAACCCAACGGGTAACACACTTGCAAGAGGCGGTATATGTTCGTGAACATATGCCACACCGTAAGAAAAGGAATGAGTAAAACCGTGGAAGCAGATCCCGTTTGGTAAAGGGTAGTAGAGCATGTCCGGAAAGGTTCATGCTGGAGTTAACAGATCAAATATTCCAAGTAGGAATACAGGATCTAAGTGACTTGAGGAGTACGAGTGGGCCAAATTTGGGGTAGAAGCCAATGGAAACCCAACGGGTAGAGTTAACATAGGATGTGCAACTCTAAGTGGACTAACCTAAGGATGGTATAGATCCACAGTCATAGTCGTGTTGAGCAAGGTCTTCGGATGTGAAGACCGAACTAAGCATAAGGCAGAGTAATGAGTATAATAGTAAGGAGGAGGCTGGTGAGTTTCCATTATAAGCAGAAATGACTACAAGTAGTAGTCAGGAAGAGTCTAAGTCAGTCAGACATGGGATGTCAATAGGGAGTAACCTGAAGTGGTTATGGAAACCACTAAGGGTAAGTGTAGAAGTCCGGAAAAGAAAGGGAACCACGAGTCATAAATGTAAGATCCTTTACCGTTTGGTGGAGGAACGGTAAGTGTAATACATAGTTGTGCTAGTGTCATGGAATTTAGCTTCATCAGGACACGAGTAGGGTAAACCGAGCCGGTAGTGAGTGTAACAACCTCGGAAGGGTTGGGTACACTGATGGCACAAAGTATAAGCACCTACGTAGGGTGCATGCCAGGTAAGCGGTAAGTCTAGATGTAGAGTAGAGGGTGTAGTAAAATGTAAACGGACTTTTCTGGAGGTGTCGTTTACAAAGAATATATCGGGGGAATATGAGTAGAAGGGTAGCTGCTTGGTAGTAGAGGATGCTTAGGTACGGGGACTCCGATGTAGGGGAGTTTATAGAAATGGAACCTAGTGTGCTAAGAAATAGCTAACTCGTCGGTAGCTAGTCGGACAAAGCAGATTGAGACAAAGTAAGCCTCACTAGAGAAGGCAATAGTTAACTCGTCGGAGAACTAATTTCATCATATCCACCTTTGTGGCCAGGAACAGTCTGGGACTCAATTGAAAATTGGGAATTCCAACTTGTTTCTAGCCCACATCCAAGCAAAGTCAGCCCTAATTGAAGAAGTTAAATCCAAACAACATCAAGACGCTGACCTGAAACAGATTAGAGATACAGTGGTTAAGGGAGAGAAGGATGACGTACGATTCTCCATAGATGACAGTGGCATACTCTGGTTGGAGGGATGACTGTGTGTACCTATGGTGGATGGTTTGAAACAAAGAATCCTTGATGAGGCACACAAGACAGCGTATACAATCCATCCGGATAGTAATAAGATGTATCAGGATCTGAGAGAATTATACTGGTGGA
Organism: Senna tora; assembly: GCA_014851425.1. NCBI lineage: Eukaryota > Viridiplantae > Streptophyta > Magnoliopsida > Fabales > Fabaceae > Senna > Senna tora. The sequence goes on from CM026262.1 coordinate 28,421,923, forward strand.
ATGGTATGAAGAAAGATGTGGCAGACTACTACGTATCTAGATGTCTAGTGTGTCAGTAGGTAAAGGCTAAATACCGAAAGCCCGCCGGAACACTTCAACATATAGAGATTCCTGAATGGAAGTGCGAGAGAATCACTATGGATTTTCTGTCAGGATTGCCGCGATCACAAAGGGGATTCGATTCAGTTTGGGTAATCGTTGACCGGATGACCATGTCCGCACATTTCCTGCCAGTTAAGACCACTTACGGAGTGGGTTAGTATGCCCAGTAGTACCTATCAGAGATAGTGAGGTTACACGGAGTACCGGTGTCGATTATCTCTGACAGGGGGCCACATTTTACCTCTCGATTATGGTGAGCATTGCAGGAGGCGTTAGGGACGAGGGTTGATCTGAGTACACGTTTCATCCCCAGACGGACGGGCAGTCCGAGAGGACTGTTCAGATTTTATAGGACATGCTTAGGGCAAGCATTATGGATTTCGGCGGAGGGTGGGCGAAATACCTGCCGTTAGCGGAGTTTGCCTACAACAACAGTTACCAATCCAGTATTCAGATGACACCCTTCGAGGCTTTGTACGGTCGGAAGTGCAGGTCCCCGATTGGGTGGCTCGAGGTCGGAGAAGCCAACTTGGTTGGTCCAAAACTTGTGCAGGATGCTTTGGACAAGATAAAGTCCATTAGAGAAAGGCTTTGCCACGGCTCAGAGTAGGCAGAAGTCGTATGCTGACAATCGAAGAAGAGACTTAGAATTTGCTGTGGGTGAGCAGGTTTTCTTGAAAATTTCACTAATGAGGGGTGTGATGAGATTTGGCAAGAAAGGCAAGCTAAGTCCAAGATACATCGGACCGTTTGAGATTCTAGAACGCGTGGGAAATGTTGCCTACCGTCTAGAATTGTCGGCGGTATTTGAAGGAGTTCATCCGGTGTTTCATGTGTCTATGCTTCGCAAGTACCTGGCAGACCCCTCTCACGTAATCCAACCCCAGGAAGTACAACAAGCTGAAAGCCTAACTTATGAGGAGATGCCAGTGGAAATCCTAGAACGTCAGTTGAAGAAGCTGAGGTCAAAGGAGATACCATTGGTGAAAGTCCTGTGGCGAATCCATTCGGTTGAGGAAGCAATGTGGGAAGTTGAGGCGGAGATACGCAGGACATATCCTCACCTATTTCAAGACTGAGGTTAGTATGTTAGTTGAAATTTGGGGACCGAATTTCTTAAGGGGGGAAGATTGTAATACCCGGGAATTTTTTCGAAGTTCAAAATAAAATAAAAGGGAAAGAAAGGAAGTAGAGAATAATTTTAGGATTTAATTCAGGACCTAAGAAATTGGAAAAGGGTTAAAATTGGAATTTATTTTTCAGCCATACTTATTTAATATTATTATTTTTATATATTAGAAAATAAAAGAAAATAAAAATTTAATTGAAAAGAGGAGGAATTAAATTGTGGATATTTTCCAAACCCTTCTTTAATATAATAATTATTATTATTCTTTACTTAATGTATTATTTAATTATTTATTTATTTTTATTTATATATATATTATTTAAATTAATTATTTTATAAGGGGAGTGGGGTACGTGATTTAGAAAGAAAAGAAAACGAGAAGGAAGGAAATAAAAGGAAATATAGGAGGAGAGTGAGAGAGCGACGGGGTTAGAAAGAAAGAGAGAGAGAGAAGAGAGAGAGAGAGAGGAGGAGAGGCGTGAGGAAGAAGAAGAAGAAGGGTTGGGGTTCGCTGGAAAGGTTGACGTTAACGTGCTGGGTCCCTGCTCGGATTGCCCAAATACACTTTAAGGGCGACGCTGAGAGTTTTAAACCTCTTCTTTTCAATCTTAAACACCCTAGAATAATTCTAAATATGATATCAAGCATCAAGAATTATTTTAGGTACTTTCTTGTTTCTCATGGATAGAAACTTGCGGAACAATAAAGTCCAAAATTTAAAATGGCAATTTAATTCCTTCGTAATTATTAGGAAACCTTAAGTAGGATAATTTAGAAGCATATCGAGGTTTAGTAACTCAAATCCAAGGCTCCAAAATCAATTCAAGGTGAGCGAAAATTATACGAAACCAAGTGTGTAGCACTTGAGACTCTCATGGAAGAGAGGGAAGACGGATAAGACCAAGAACTCGGTTCTTGGCGACGTTTAGGTGCATTTTTAGGCATGAGCATTCCATACGCATATGAGTTGCATATAGTTTGAGATGTTAACCACATGAATGCATTCGTTAGGAAACCACGACTCGTCCGGAGCGGGAGTTATTCCAGGACAAGCACAAGGGAGCCGTCCAGATCAGGGGTTTCCCATCCTTGCCCTACAGGGTTGATTGAGGATGTGGATATGTGGTTTGCCTACTTGCCTATTTGTAAGAATTATTAAGTGGTTAACATGCTATTGTTGTTCCTAAACTGTTATATATGAAAGTATTTGTATATGTGTGTTTGACTATAGGTAAAGAGGTACTGGAGGGTATCCATGTGATGACATGAGATACGCCGAGCAGTACAAGCAAGGGGGTAAGTTGTTGATTGAGTCCAAGGTTTGGTTTACCCTATTAATTAGAAACTCATTAAAGAAATCGTATAGAAGTTGTTAGTAAACGTCAACGTTTTATGGTAATTGAACTTAGGAACGGCCTTAGAGCTAGGTTTTGATCTAATCAAGGGTTCGGGTATTTAATGAGGATTAATACGATCTCTTAATTGGTTAGTGAGTCGTAGGGATGTTCACACTACCTAGGTAAAGTCAGTTTAGGATAGAAATGGGTAGATAGAGTCAGGATCCCAGCTGAAAGCTTGGGAAGAGAAACAAGTTAAAACATTTTCCCGTTGAGGCCATTGCCCTAGCTTGGCACTAGGGTCAGTAAAAGACTAAAAGATTTGACCGTTGTGGCCATTGCCCTAGCCTGGCACTAGGGTCAGTAAAAGACTAAAAGATTTGCCCGTTGAGGCCATTGCCCTAGCTTGGTACTAGGGTCAGTAAAAGACTAAAAGATTTGCCCGTTGAGGCCATTGCCCTAGCCTAGCACTAAGGTCAGTTAAAGATTTTAAAGAAATTGCACGTTGAGGCCATTGCCCTAGCCTGGTACTAGGGTCAGTTGAGTGATTTACAGTTTTCAGATGATATGTTAAATATGATTGTTTGTTTATGAGAAGTATGATAGAGGAGTATGATCCGTAGGTTTATCTTTAATTTGATGTTATATTAATATTGCCTAATCGTAATATAACATGTGATAAACTGGACGTTCATGCGCATGTGATTGTGGGTGTTCCCCTTTCCCCAACTGTAGTGGTACCCGCCGCTACGCCGAGGATGGGAAGCTTCTCACTAAGTCTGTTTGACTCACTCCCTCTGCTTCAATGTTTTAGATACAGGGATCGGGCAGGCATCGACGTCCGGACAGTGAGACGGACATCAGACCATCCTTACGCACTTGTTCGCGTGGGTAGACACCTTTTGATTATTTTGATTCTTTTGGTTGTACATATTATAAGTTGTAAGGGTTGTATATATATATTTACAGCTTCTATATGTACCTACTCTAGACTTGTTGGCTTCACATGTACTTAAAGACAGGGTCCAATTTGGGGGAAAACTAGGATACATGTATAAGTATATAAGATTCGGCATGTGAATAGGATATATCGTACGCATTGAGGCGTATGGTCAATATGATATGGATATATATATTATGTGTGCTTTCTGCATGTGAATATGATAGATCGTACGTATTGAGACGTACGGTCAATATGATATTAATATTTACATTATTAGTGCTGATAAATATATCTATACACTGGATTGAGCTGAAGCAGTATTGAGCGAACTGCGGATTGCAGGTTAATTAGGCCACCAGTGAGGTCTGGCCACTAGTATGATATATATATTGATTGTATAGCAGGGTAGTTATAGTTATGTTTACGGGGTAAGGCTTACGGGTTTAGAGGTAAAAGTCTATTCCCGTGCCGGTCACGTACTCCCGATTTGGGGTCGTGACAAATTAGGTAGAAAAATTATAATTTTGTTTAAAAGTGGTCATGTGAATCATTCAAAGCATATAGTTTAAATTTAAGAATTTTTCGAAAATAAAAATTATAGTGGGTAGGAAATTTTCAACTGCAAGCACTCAATAACAGATATTTTTAATAGGCTTATGATTAGCCAAAAATTTCAAAATTTTCCTATTTTTACCTAAAAATAAATATAATTAAGAAAATCCAATCAAAACTCTATTTCACCATACCCCAAACGTTGTCAAATGTCCAAAATCACTCTGAATTTTCAAATCCAATATATTACACATTTTTTTTCGTGCATCCACCACGCCACTCTTCCTCATTTTCTTAATCTTCTTCTTTTCTTCTCTTCCTCTAAAGCTCTCTTAGGGCAAGCAAAAAGTGAAGAAATCCTTCACTTTCCACCATGTTTCTTGCTTCCTCCCACCAATTCCATGCCTCATCAAGCTCCCTCCACCATTGTTAAGCATTAACAAGCTTGGGCAACCTCCATGGGTTTCCAAAATCGGACTTCCCCAAAGGTAAGCATCAAAATCTTATTTTCACCTCTTAAATCATAGGTTTCTTGATGGGAATGAGCTACCTATCAATAATATATCACCTTAGGATCATTTTTGAACATAGAGATCATCCAAATATTGAGTTCAATGGAGATTTCTACCCTAGGGTTCCTAACCTACGAATTTTGGCAAGATTTATGGAATTTATAAACTTTCTTAAACTCGATGGCATTTATGGACTTCAAATGAATTATTTAGGTATTCTAAATGATTTGTAAGAATGCCCAATGATTGGAATAATGATATGTGAACATTTGGTGAAAATGAGAACTTTTCATATTTGGCAAATTCTCCATTGATAGAGGTTGGATAGTGAACAAGTTTGTAAACTTGTTTATTTATGCATTAATTGAGTTGAACTAAAAGAGAACACCAAATGATGACCATAGGCCAAGTAAATGAACTTGGGGGTTGGATACATGTAAGAAGTCATAAGTAAAGAAACTAGGAAATTGTATGAAATTTGATATCGATTGAATTGGTTGTATGTAATAGGGTTCAAATACTTCCTTGGAGACCAGAGTGCTCAAAGGGAATGCTAAGTGAAGCGGCCAAGGTGAGACACTTTCTTATCTTAGCCTCAAGAATGGATGACTAAATTATGAGTTGTGATTAATTGTGTGATTGTAATCATGCACTTAATATGAATTATGATTGAATCTAAATTGACCTTGTAATGAGATTTTTTATGTGATTTGAACCATTATGAATTGACCAATGAGGCTTGTTGTTGTGTTTTAGATTTGATTGAGATTGGGTGTGGACCCATTTATGTTGAGATTATGATTGTGATTGTGATTTTCAAGGGTTGAAAGACATAGTGCATTTGATATATGTTGTGTATGAACAAGAGTCTTGATAGAATGATTGGGATGGCTGTTGTATTTCCCTTTTGATTGATTTTGCCGGTATGTTGGTGCCTTTATGAAGGAATTGTCTTTTTGCTTGATTTGAGTGATTTAGTGCGTTATAAAGTGGTTTATGGGAAGGAACAAGGTTGAACCATACACCATGTGTGAAGTGGCATGAGGTAGTCCATGGGAAGGAATAAGGTTTAACCATGGGACTAACCTTCTATTAAGGTACTAAGGCGGGCATGGGAAGGAACGGGGTTGAACCATGCGCCGTTAGAATTGTAAAATGGGGAAGGTGGTGGGAAGGAACCTAGTTGAACCACTTAACCAATCCATTTTCTGAGAAATCATAGGTAAACAAAGGAGGAGGGAAGGAACCTAGTTGAACCTCACCCCTTGTTTGCTTATGAGAAGGAATTTGTGTAAATAGGTAATGTTGGTCACATAGTTTTTTTTTACTGTATGAACCCCTTCTTTACATACTACCTTTCTTATCCTTTTGATAACTAAGTCGAGGATTCATGCTCTTTATTACTTGGAAAACCTAGGACACCAGCTTTGTAAACTAATTCTTTTAAAATTATATTATTCTCAACAACCTTCCTTCCTTCACTAAATGGTGCCCAAGCAACCTCAACCCTATGCGGCCAACATTACTCTCAAATATTTGTTTTCTTGGATAGTTGATTTTTGTGAAATATTGATTTGGATGACGTGCTATTGGTATTATGATATAAACTCTGTCAGAATTTGATTTTGTGTTCGTAAGGAATTGTTTATGTGTGACACTGTGATTAACACTCCCAAGGGTATGTGAATGATTGTACTTTGTTTTATTTGATCTTTGTTGACTTATTAATTTCAAACTTGATGTGTTTGACTATGCTATTTGATTTTGAACTATCTGTTAATTTGATTCGTGAATGGGTTTGATGGAAGTCTTTGATATGTAGTTGAGAAATTTTGAATGCTTATTTGTGCTTGGCATCTATGCTATAGATTGGATTGCAAATGGTGAATTTGATGAGATTATATGTTTCATGGTGTGTACGAGATATTCTGCATAAGTATGTGGTTGTCACCCTTTCCCTGTCATAGTGCTGCCCGCTACTATGCCTAGGATGGGTTAGTCTCTCACTGAGTCGTATGACTCACCCCTCGTTTGGTAATGTTTTCAGAGATAGGTTCAGAACAAGTGACAGGTCTCAGATTAGCAAGGCGTTAGTTCACAAGGCCCACATTTTGTTCATGTGGGTGTTATGTCGATTTGAATTTTATTTTATTTTATACTGTATCAGTCTAAGTAAGAACTTAGAGGTCAGCTCCATTTGTCTAGAGGCAGGATCATGCGCATATATAAAGGTTTATTTATGATTTGTAAGAATTATAATTTTCATATTGATATCTTATTCATGCATGACTAGTTAAGTTCTAGGATAGTAGGCTTACAGACCGGGGGTCCCACCTTCGGTCTGTGCCGGTCGCGTGCTCTCCAAACGGGGGTCGTGACACCTGTAACCCTTATCACCTTATTGACAGAATATCTATTATTGAAAATACATTCACATGCATTATAATACCATGGCTACACCGAAATGGTGGCCTATCCTAGGCAACCAAATCCATGGCCAGTGCCGCTTCAAGATATAGATATAGAAAAACAGACATAATATATAATCTGTATACTGGCTACACATTCAAAGTTGCTGCCTATTCTATTCACATGCAACATATATATGTATATATATTTTGAAAACAAGTTTTCCCCGTATCGCAATACAACTACAATTTATTCACCCACATCAACAAGTTGTGAGTCTTGGAAAGTTTTGCTTGTCCGTCGTTCCACCAAGACTTCTTCCACCTGTACTTAACATGTCTCTTTGTAGTAAAATTGAAGTGTGAGTCTTAACCACGTGACTCAGTGAGGAGTCTCCCATCCCCGGCGCAAGGCGGGTACCACAGCGCTGGGAATGGGAGTCATACAGAACCACATGCAAAAACAACTAGTTACTGTTAATTAGCATACATCCTTGGTGATCACACAACAACAGATATTTCACCCAACTACTCACATGCATTTGACAGATATAAACATGCAGCTATTTATTTCACATCATCACTCAACAAGTAAACATATAACATATAGTGCCGGCTTTTACTTACCTGTCTTCTCACCTTCAGCATGTTTGAATCAAACAAGACGTGTGGTGACGTAATCTTGTACGTTACCACTACGCTACACAATCAGCAATTATATGGAAACACAGACAATTTGTACATACACACAGATACTATAACATACATCTACTTAATTTCCCCCACTCTGGGGTATCTACTAGCCACTACATGGCTTTTCTACTTCGAACCCGTGCACTCGGGTTACTGGCCACCAAGTGGCAAAACATACTTAACCCATTCACTTGGGTACAAGTCACCTCGTGACAATTCTATTAATCAAACATAATGAACTTCTATCTATTAAACAACTGACCCATAGTCACCAAGTGGCACGTCCTGACCCCTCGCTGCGGGGCAATAACCGTGGTAATATCATACCTTGAGCCCACTCGTCCGTTACCCAACCAGGCCACAATGGCGGGCATGACTCGACGTCTCAAAGCATGGCAACGTACACACCCTAGACCAACTCAATAAGGTGATTTCTCTTTTACAAGGTTAGGCTCACGGTTCACCGGTAGGTTCCTCCCGTGTCTCCTTACCTTAGTCTCACATATTAATAGGAATTCTTTGTATCTTTCCCGAAAGATCAACAATTCCTCTCCTTGTTAATATGGACGAGTATCCTTAACAGGATATAACTCATATACCCGTCCAGATGCACTCTCTGAGCCTCAATCTATCGTCATAGCAATATAAATCCTTTCTGACCCTATTACCAGGATAGGGCAATAACCGTCGTCATGGTAATTATAAAACTGAGGTCTCAAGTGCAATCTAACATTGTTCTAGTAGATGTCTCACATTGCTAGCATAACCAAATCCGAAACCCACCAACAACTCCCTTTGCATGATTATGATTTAAGTCATCGTAGTGATGAGTTTTCAAAATAAAAGCTTAGTCCTTCCGTACAAGGACTCTTGCCACCGTCGTGGAAAAGATTTAATAAAATACTCATCATGCCTCCGAAGTGTATGAGTTGGATTTGTAACACACCAATCAGAGCAAACAATTAACCTCTACTCCTATGTCTTCCTATCCAAACTACTTTCCATAGCCTATCCTCTAGTTCTTTTATTCTTTTAGTATTCTATACTTCTAGCTAACACATATCAAACAAACAGAGAATATACATACTCATGTAATCCACATAAGCATACAATCCTAGGAGCAGAGATGGTAGAGCCCTCACCTTGGCCAACCTTCCATGCAATCCTCTCCTGTAACTTTAGTCTCCTCGGAGATCCTGTTGCACTCTACTGCGTGCCGTTGTTCCTATAAGAACAACATTTGCTTCATTAAGGTTATTACTTAGCTTAACTTGTTATTTATCTCTTCATTACTCTCACATGTAGTCCATGGTTGCCACAGAGTCAAGCTCTTGGTCTTATTGGACTTCTCTATCCCGACTTATGCGTATCCTTCCTCGGACACTTGACTTACTCGAATATAACACTCTACTTGAGTGTTTCACATACTTGGATTTGAGTATTAGACCTCTATCTAACTTGTACTCACATCTAAGGAAGCTTATCTAACTTGATTGGAAGGAATCCTAATTTTTAGGAAGGTCTAAGCATTTTGTTTCAACTTGTGTTCTTACTCGAGTTCTAAGAAATCTAGTTTCTAAACCTTAATACACCTCTAATTCACCCTACTTAAGGCTTCCTAATAATTATGAAGGAATAAAATTACCATTTTAAAATTTGGACTTCATTGCTCCGCAAGTTTCCATCCTTGAGAAACAAGAAGGTATCTAAAATAATTCTTAATAAATATTCATAATTATCCTCGGGTGTTTAAGATCGAAGAGATGAGGTTTAAAACTCTCAACGTCACTCTTAAGTGTATTTGGGCAAATCGAACAGGGACCCGGCACGTTAACGTCAAAGTTCAACCTTAATAACCTAGGGCCAGCTCTTCACGGGTCTTGTTCAGCTAATATTTCCACAATATAATTTCAATAGGACCAATCCAAGCCTATTTACTCAAATCCAAGGTCAGTTCCTAAGCTATCAACAATTTCCCCAATTCAGAAATAATTATAATTTCAACCCCAAATCCTTCCAAATTCGAATTTGGCTAAATCCGAAGATATAATCTCGATTCCTACCCCGACAAAGTGTTCAAGAACACTTTCTAGGTCTTAATCTACCCTCGAAACAACTCAATCGAAGTTGAATCGAAGAAATCCCTAAAAATGGAGAAATTAAGGGTTTAGAATGAAATTGGGGTTACCAACCTTGATTCGATTGGTGGGAGGTGTGGAAGGTGTTGTAACCGAGCTCCGGTGACTATTCCCGGCGTCGGCTAGCTCTTCTCCGGCGAGTTTCCGGCGGTTCCTCCTCCTTCCCCTTCTTCCTCTCCGTCTCGTCACTCTACCTTCCATTTTCTTTCTTTCACCTCTCGTGCTCTCTCTCTCAGTCGTGCTCTTTCTTTCTCACGCCCAAAGTCACGCCTCCTTTTCTTTTTGTTTCTTTTTTTTTTTCTTTCTTTTATTTAATTAATATATATATATATATATATATATATATATTTAATTCATAAATAATTAATAAAAAAAGAAAAACTAAAATAAAAATAAGGTAATTATAGATTAAAATAATTATTAATTAAACTAAAATAACTAATATGTATTTTTAACTTAATCCCTTTCCCTATTTAATTCAGGTTTCTAATTTCTTAAGTCTTGAATTAATCCCAAAAATTATTTTCTATATTCTTTTTAAAGTTTTAAATTCCTAGCCCCGAAATAAATCATTCTATAATCCTCGAAATTTTAAATAAATCAGTCTTTAATCCTCGAAATTTTTCGGGGTATTACAACGTGAATGTTTTGTAATATCTGAGACATTTATTTTAATAATTATCATTAGTATTTAATTTATTTTTCTTTCAAAAATAAAAATAAATAAAATTAATGGTTGAAATAAGAAGAAGAGGAAAATAGGGAAAATATATTATTTTCTTTGGACCTAAATGAAAAGGAGAACTAAAAGGATGGGGGGAAAAGGGGATTTAACCATAAATAATAATAATAGTCTTATTTTATTTATTTTTTTGGGCTGAAACCGTATACCCCATCTTTTTAGGAAATAAAACAAAGAAAAAAGAAGAAGAAGAAGAAGCAGACGCGTGAGACGAGAGTGAGGGAACGGACTCGAGAAGAAGAAGAAGCCATGGGAAGGAGGAGACGGCCGGAAACGCGCTGGTGAGACCACTCCGAAGCTGTAGAAGGTGACCGAAACCCTTCTCTTACCTCCACCAAGCCTTCTATCCGATTAAAATAAGGTAAGAAAGCCCCCATCTCTCAAAACCCCAAATTCTCCAATTTTAGGGATTTTAGGAAATCTTCAATTACTTCTATTTGGGACATTCCGGGGTTAACTTAGGGAGGTTTAGAATCAAGGGCAAATCGTAGGATTTGGCCGGTTGTGGAAATTAGGAAAATTTGGTTAGAAATTATACTAAATTCGAATTTTGCTGGTTTGATTCATGAATAGGCTAGGATTGGAGTAGTATAGGTGTTATAATTGCTGGAAATATACAAGGGAATAAAGCCCGAGTAGTTACCGTCGCAACCGGAGCCAAATCCGATGAAAAAGAGGCGATATACCAAGCCACCGTACAGTAAGAAGCTGTGTTGTGGGCTGAACACCTCGGCCTAGTCCGTGGTGGACACCTAAGACCAACTAAATTGGTCCAAGGCTTTTCTTATACCCGATTATATTCTTTATATATAATTAAATAGGTAGTGGTTTAAGCTGTTACTCGGCAAATAAGGGAAACGGTTGAACGAGTAAGCTAAGGCCTCTTTTGAGCCGTAAATTTATTCCTTTATTAGTTAAATGCTCTTATGAACACATGAAGTGAAGTTTAGATAAATGAGAATATCTAACCTAAGCTTTTAGAGGTTCTAAATGGCTCGAATGTTTGAAAGTCGAGTATAAGACATTATGGATTTTCAAAAGAGAGCAAATAAGACGACGTAACGAACTAAATATCTAGTTCTTGGAAATATCTAGAGGGTGCATGAGCATTAGCATGACACGTGCATGGTAGATGCTTAGTTACATGTTTCTAAATTGCTTGAGTACATGTGTATAGGGCACCAGAGAGTAATTGGAGCTTCAGGTACTCCGAGGACTGATCAGGAGGGCCAGGGAGGTGAGGGGCTCTCCCATCCCTGCCCCACAGGGTTGGATGACTACGTGAAAATGTGGTTTGCTCTATTTTATGCAGTTATTATATGAAATATGATTATCTGAACGAGTTTACGTTACGCGTGTATGGTTAGCAAGTAAGGAGTGAATGTACAAACTCTATATGTGCTTATATGTTTAGTCTCAAGTGTATATGTGTTATTGTGGCTCACCGAGCCTTATATGTTACCGTGGGTAAGACTGAGTCGGTATTTCATATGTGAGGGTTCATTAATATTACAAACCAATTAAATTGATCATCGTTGTAAAGATCTTGACCGTATGGTATGTCGAGGAAACTGATCATAGGTTGTTAAGTGTGAGTGAGAGTGTTGCATAATCAAAAAGGGGGAAACTAGGCCTAGCTAATAAACACATATAATATCCAATTAGTTATTCATAAGTGTCCTTCAAGGTTAAACATGTTAGTTGAGCTTGTTTAGGATAGTCCGGGTAGATCGAGTCTGTCATCCAGGTCGGACAGACGAGATTATGTCGTCAGTAAGCATGCCACATAGTGGCCATTACCTTTGTTTAACCGAGGTCAGAAAAGTTGCCGGCTATTACTGTAAGCATGTCTTGGAGTCAAAAAGTTCCTAGTGTGATCAACTAGGTTCAAACATGAGATTGCCTTCGGCCAGTACTTCTCTTAGCATAATGCGGGAGACAGAAAGTGAATGCCTACGAGTATAAGTATGTGTTACTTATGGAACATATGATATATATTTGTGATTGATTTACGTGCGGAGTAATAATCATGTTAGAAGCATGAACTAGGGTAATTATTGTGAATATGGTATATATTGATTGTTTGATCATATTAAAGGTCGCCATATAATCCGTTTAATGCGCATGTGGTTGTGGTTGCTCCCTTCCCCCAGCTGTAGTGGTACCTGCTGCTACGCCAGGGATGGGGAAGCTCCTCACTGAGTCTGTTCGACTCACCCCCTATTTATATGTTTTAGATACAGGTGGTTCAGGTGTCGAGAACGCGTCCACTTCTTCTCAAGGAGGCGGAGAAATCTGAAGACCCCACGCTTAGTCCGCGTCGGTAGTTATTTTGGTTATGTAATTATGTTGTGGTGTATATATATAAATCCTTTTTAGGCGTAGCTTTTGTACATATACAACTGCTGTGTATATATATGTTATACTCGAACTCTAGTATTGTCGGCTTCATACAGGTTAAAGATAGGACTTGGTGTTTGGGAATTAGGCTATGATATTGAATATATCATATGTATATGTATGACTTCTGCATGTGACTAGGATAGATCACACGCATTGAGGCGTGTGATTAATATGTAAATTATATATATGTGTGGCTGAATATATGTTTGTATGGAAATATGGCTTCCGCATGTGACTAGGATAGATCGCACGCATCGAGGCGTGTGATCAATATGTAAACTATATGCATGTGTGTGATTGAATATATGTATGAATGGATACAGGACTTCTGCATGTGATTAGGATAGATCACCCGCACTGAAGCGTGTGATCAATATGTAAATTATAAGTATGTGTGAGTGAATATGTGTATATGTATAGACTGAAGCGGTGCTGAGCGAACCGTGGATTGCGAGCTACTTAGGTCACCGGAAATGGATGACCATGTATATTATATATTGTTTGTATTAGAAAAGGGTAGTTATGACATGTATAAATGTTAATTAGGGATTAGAGGCTTACGGGATAGGAGAAATCCTACCTCCCGTGCCGGTCACGGACGTCCGAAACGGGGTCGTGACAAACTTGGTATCAGAGTCTGTTTACTTTAAACTGTATGAAGCCATAGGTATGACCAGGTGTCGATTTACGCCTCGTTGTGAACCCAGGCGGAACATGGGAGTAAAAAGGCACTTGTGGAAGTACCCAGGAATTTGAGTTAGCCCTGTCTTTCTATTCTCTTTGATATGAAATATCATCGATATACGTGTACATATTAGGTGTGGTCCTTGTACAGTATAGGGGTCCCACCGATCCAAGACAGGCTAGGGGTGGAGGGAGAACTCCTGCTGAAATTGATCAAGAATCAGTTCAGGAGGAGGGAATGCCCACCCGAGGCCGTGGTAGAGGCCGTACCCGAGGCTGAGGTAGTGGTCGTGTTCGAGGTCGAGGTAGAGCACAAGTGAGAGGAGAAGAGAGGACACAGTCACCGGAACCTCATGTTGAAACAGGTGCACCGTCTGTGGCGGAGTTGCTCACAGCAGGATTTCAGGAACTAAAGGAAGTGTAGGGAAAGGCCCGTATCCACATGATCCGACCCGACCTAGGGACCGAAAAGAAAAACTGAAAATAAACAAGGCCTATATATAAATATTGCGGAAGCTACTAACCTGGACGCCAATGCTAAGACCTTGGATCTTGCCAGTGCCTCTGCTCCACCAGGGCTGACCTTCAATCAATGATCTTCGAAAAGGGCCACACCAAACGGAGGACTCTACCTACTCGAGGTAGAGCCACATGTCGACGACTGATGCGCGGAAGAATGACTCAAAAGAGAAAGAGAAATATTATACTATGTGGGGTTTCCCAAACGGGACCCCCCTTTCCAACACATGGAATGAGCAACTGGAAAGGTGTGGGGTCACTCCTATTTATTGGAAGATGAGGATTGACGCAACCAATGTGGGACTTGGAATATGAACAAAATATCATGCTTCCATCATGATCACCTAGCCCACTTTGGGCCACAAGTGCGAGCTCGTGTGACCTCCGATGAGTGTCCTCTTGGTGTCGTTTTGTTCGTCTCTCAGCGAGCTTTCCAACGGATCCTCACTCGACCCGATCGGACTCCCACATGGGCGGACATTTAGTCTCGAAGACCCCAATATATCTAACATACTCCCACTCGCATATGGTGGGAGGCCCATGACTATCCTTATCACAAAGGAATTCTCTATTTCTCTTTCTCTCGTTGTCTTCTTTCATACTCCGTGTCAGTCGTGACCGCTTGGCACGATATGTGGGAGCCTTATACTAGAAGCCTATTAGGGCCCAGCTATAAGTGATGCTACAACCCAAGTGTCTGATGATGTGACCACATGTCTCACCGAAAAATAGTGCCATGGGTTCCCTAGACGTGTTCATATACATGGCTAGTCCAATCCCTCTAAGTCTACAATAAGACTAGGACTTCAGCTACACCCAGTTGCGATAGGTATCCACATCCTTGAGAACCTCAAAGCGATCACATAATGGGTCGACCTCAGGATACTATCACACATGCATATGTCAACACAATCTTCCTTTCGACTCTTATCAGTTCAATCAAAGATAGCTGCTTTCCTGACAGTCTTCCATCGTGCCGTATTTTTCCATAGCCTCTTGGAAAGATATCAAAGTATCAAGCACTACCTTATCTCTTCATGACAGAGTCAAAGTGCATAAGGGTACCCTTTGAAAGGATTGATGCATCCTTTCAGGGACTCACACAGCGTTGAAGCAGGGATTCTTTCACATGCTTCCCTTGCGGTTCTTAAAGCACATGCGGTATGAAGCGCACGTTGTGGTGTTCTCGAGCGTATGTCGATTTTGATCCTCAATCACTTACACCACATAGACCTTAGTCCAGACTCACTTAGAATCTGACCTGAGTTTGCTACCACGCTTGGCACGCTTCACATAGCGCCAAGTGGAGCACTCACGCCTGACTACAGGCATTATGAATAGCGGGAATTCATAATTCGATCACAAGACCTCATCATCTTAGTGGATCTCATCCTAGTACTCTTACTAAGGCGACTTATCAATTCTCAGTGGCGCTTTCCTGTCCAACACTCGACGCTTTTCAGCTACCTCTGGATATTCACACTATATCCCATTTTGGTGTTCAAGGAAAAAGCATCCAAGTCTCATCTTGGCCCACACCACTTGCGTGTCCAAGGCGGTTGCTCGTGTGAGAGAGCCAACCTCCCAAGCCTGTACGACATACTTTATATATTGTGTAATAAGTACTTCTACTTCTTGATCCAAACAAAATAAAGGTAAGCCTAGGCATTACACTTTACTTATGATCAAGAAATAAAGCTTTCTCAAAGCTTGTCCTCATGACATAAACTATGTTAAATCACCCTGGTTCTAAGCAATCTTGTGTATCTAAAACACTAGTTTTACGGCTTGTATCTCTATACAGCCAACCCACCACTGCGGGTCCGTGAGGGTATAGAGCCAATGCTCTATCATAGGTCATACTGTGAGGACCCTCTCTCCGGTCACTTGATGCTTAGACTGACACAACAGGGTAGTTAACTACTGTCTAATGATGTCTTATACAAAGTTGTGTTGCGTTCTCTTGTGGTACTTAGGCTTTCTTTGGTGTAAACCATAGCTGTTTGACTTTATGAGGTCAATGTCACTAGGTCAACAGCTCTATCTGTGATCTATAAGTGACTTTAGTACTTCAAATCCAAACTAGCCTGTACTGCTGATGATCATGCAATGAACTCCATGTCCCTAATGGATAGAGAAATGCATAAACCTTACTTGCTTCTCTACAAGATGGTTCCAGTGCTTAGCAAAGCACACCGGCCAAGACGTGGATGTCCTCTCATCCAAGTCTCTTACCCAGTCAACATCAATGTTTGGCTCACCGTTTGCGGGTCACTAATTTGTTGAAAATAAGAGATTGTCAGCAGCGCCCAACAAGTACCTCAGAACACTCAAAACAGTGTGTCTGACCAAGGTTTGACTGATAACGTCTCACAAAGCCAACTACAAAAAGCACGTTGGAGTGAGTACAATCCTAATTGTACTTCAAGCTACCAACCACATGTATCAAAATACTATCCAATGACTCCGTCTCTGACTTAGTTTTAAGACGTGTGGCAAGACTCAAACTCTTGCCTCTTACTACTAACACATCATTCGGGTTTAGGTTCCATCAAATGGAATCCGCCAAGAATCTCTTCTTCATAGGATTCTTGTGACAGAGTGATTCGATTCTTGGAGCATTATCCATGAATCTTGACTCCCACTGTCTAACCCAATTCCTTTATTTTAAAGATGAAAGGATAACCATCCTCAATTGGCTAAAACAGCCTCTGTGTCATTTCTAGCTAGCCATATGTCTTCTACATAGAGCGTGAGGGTAATGAAATACTCTCAGCTTTCTTGAAATGGACTAAGTGGTCAATTACCACGAGTCTAGATGAATATGTGAAATCTTGACAGATTCTTGGAGTCGACATACTCTGCGCTCCTGGCCTTTTGCCATGAGACCTATGTGCTTGTGCACGTAGATCCCTTCACCTAGTTTGCCATTCAATAAAGTGGTCTTGACATCCTAATCGATGTTTCCCCAGACATAAACTGGTAACCAAAGCTAGAATCAGACTTTGATCACACAACAAATGAGAAGGTTTTGTCACAGTCGATACTTTCTTGTTGTGTGTACCTCTTCACTGCTTAATGTGCCTAGTAGTGGTCGATTGACCCATTTGCTTCCCCTAACTTTTGAGAGCACACTTGTTCTCAAAATCCCTTGTGATGCGGGGCAGATCCACTAAGTCTTATACTTGGTATGTCCTTATAGACTTTGTCTTTTCATCTTCCATCGTTTTAGTCCACCTTTTACTAGCAGGGCCGGAGAGAGCCCTTTGAACTATCTATGGCTCTACTTTATAATTTAGTACTCCTCTAGTACTCCTCTTGGATAGTGCTTCGTGGAAGACATGCTCCTCGTAAGCATTACTACCACTGGACTCAACAACTAGAGATGCGTCTATACGCTCCTCTAGACGTGTTGTGGCACATCCCAAATTCGTCTCCCTTGCTCTAGAAAAGTTTGTCTTAAGGACCATTATATCCTTAGACTCAAATTATGTGACTAGAGTGTCTTCATTCTCGCTAATGAAGACGTATCCTTTTGAGTGACCAGTCTATCTTACGAAGACACACTACTTGACTCTAGGGTCAAGCTTCCCATACTCATAGGAAGGATCAAGTATGTTGTATACCCTCATGGTCTCAGCATACTCTAATCAGGTCCTTTACCTAACTAGAACTCATAAGGAGTCACTCACATAATTTGAAAGGGCATATGGTTAAGTACGAAAGTCAGTGTTGGCAAAACATCTCCCCGATGGGAACGTTCACTTGCGTCATTACCAACTTAACCAACTCCAGGAGCAACTCATTTTGCTGTGCAGTATGTGGAATAGTTAGTTGTTTAACTATCCCAATTTCATCACATAACTTTGAGAAAATACTAGGCCGTTTGCCATGCCCTTACGCTTATTGGACCACTGATGTCCGAGTGGACTAATTTGATGAAAGAGAATTTTTTGATATCATGACTGAATGGTTCTTAGGTTGCTTTGTCTGTAAGGCAACGTTTACAAAGTAGCATTGGGAATTTGTCCTCACAAATTCTCCTTTGCTAATACGTAATTGCGTCCCACACGCACTTACGAAATACGAGTATCAACCACAGAGGAAGACACATCAACAAGTTGCTTTGTCTGTAAGGCAACTTTACAAACTAGCATTGGGAATTTGTCCTCACAAATTCTCCTTTGCTAATACGTACTTGCTTCCCACACGCACTTGCCAAATAGGTGTATCAACCACAGAGGAAGACACAGTTAACCAACTAGTTGAATTACGAGAATGTAATTCAAAGTGTATCACAACACAACCATTGTCATAAAATCAAAAATAACACTAAGGAGTCATGATAAATATGTGAATCACATTATATTCTAAGTTCTCTCACGGAAAAATAACTTATAATAAGTTCTGTTCAGTATCTAAAACACAAAACATATATAAAGATAAAGAGTGGCCACTACGCAACTTCGTTTTGTAGTTGCTTTGACACTTTCAAAAAACTCGGGTTTATGAGGCTAGCATAAGGCCATTCCCCAGCACACTTATAGGGTTCTCAAGAGCCCAGGTTCTCACAGAAGGAATCATTACCGTCCAAACAACCATTGGCACCCCACCAAAAGTCGCGAGCCTTGATATAGACTTCATCATCGTCTCGGCTCCTTCGGCATACAATGCCATCTTAGGGCGACCGTCCCTAAACAAGCTCAGAGTTGTAGTATCCACCGTATAGCTCACGATGAAATTCCCAACACCCCACGAGGTTGGAGAAATCATGGCGGACCAGAAACTAGCGTGAGCATGCTACGTAGCAAGCTTAACCAAGACCATCAAGGTCGCTAGCCTTGGTCCCAAAGAATTAGGCGAGGAACCCCTAGAGGGTAAAGAGTCAGGAGGAAAGAAATTGGTGTCCGCCCGCTCGGACCAAACCTCTGCCTAAGCTCAGACAACACTTTGCGCTCTTATACCACCTTTCGGTCAAGTCACATACGTCTCTTTAATTCAAATTTAGGATTCACTTCAGCCTGACTAGGGCTCGCCTGACCTAGGCAACTCGAATGTAATCATCTTGTTTACTTTCAGCCTGACTAAGGCTAGCCCGACTGAGGCTGCACGAATGTAACCATTTTGTCTATTATTAATCGAAGTATTCCTTTCCAGAAATTGACATGGGTTCAACTTGCAAAGTACTCGCGTAAGTCCTAAAAAAGGACAACGGGCCGACCGCTCGAAGAAAAGCTAAGCGCCTCCAAGGCCAAGCTGATATTCCCGCAACAGCGCGGTAAAAATCCCTTGGCTTCGAAAACACAAAATGAACGTTCACACAAAATCGTGCTAGCAACCACATACAAACTGTCTTGATCACACGGTACTCATGCAAAAAATCTTTTTACCCAGACATAAAGAGATAACAACAAAAGAGAAACTGTACTGGCACAAACTTTTTGCCCAGAAATAAAAGAGAGACAGTAAAACTCTTGGGCATCCGCCTATTACAAAGGGTGAACACCCAAAAAACCTACATAAACCTACTCTTGGGTATCCCCAAGATCTACTGTGGCCTTGGCCCCCGCAGGCTCAACGTTGCCAGCTCTCTCCAACGGGTTCTGATGAATCGCCTCAGCCGGCTGCTAAGAAGTAGCTCCAATACTGAGAGCACGCTCACCAATTTGAGAAAGCACCTGATGATCCATCGGACGATTGGCCAATTGACGATGATAGGCAAGGTTCAACGGAGAGTCTGCCTACGTCCGACCGCGAAGCTCACCATTAAAGAGCTCTAGAGAAGGGTGCAGAGAAGCCACCCATTCTGCTGAAAACCTCTCCTCACGGAGACGCTTGAGTTGCTCGACTGCCAGAAGCATGCCATACATCCTCTTTGCTAGCAACTCTCCCTGCAGATCAGCAATGTCGGTGACTCTTTCTTCAGCTGCTAGCCAGCCGGAAAGGTTCTCATTAGCACGAACCTCCGCACTCCGCAAAGCTTCGCGAAGAGAGTGCAACTCCTACTGGCGCCTCTCAGCATCCTTCCGATGGACGGCCAGCTCCTTGCGAGACTTCTCTAATTCTGAGCAAAGAAGTTTAACCTCGGAAGGATGCTCGACTTCAGCCCTAAGACGGGCCACCTCGTGAGTCAAGGACTTAATCTCACATCTCTGGTCCTCACACTCTGACTACTTTGCGGACAGCTGCCTGTGCACATCCGCCAAGTTCTTCTTAGAGACGTCCAAGGCTTGGCTCCTGGTGGTGGCAACGTCGGAAGCCCAGTCTCTGTCAAGGTGGGCTTCCTCCTGCAGAAAAACAAAAGTCAAGACACTGGAAAACCCAAAGTAGGAGAGTAACAAAGTAGAGAAGCTTACCACACACTTCTCTCACACAAGGCCAGCCTGGTGGAAGTCAGCTAACACCTCAGCAAATCTACCGAAGCCTCGAACGGCAAAATTCATGGGGGAAGTGTCCAGCCCCCTGGCCTCCCTCTCTCCCATCTCCATAGGAAACCGCCTACCCAAGGCCACCAGCTCGAAAGGAAGTGCTTCCTCCGGTGGCCCGACAGGTCCAGAAGGGCCGACACTCGACCCCGGGACAACATCCTTTGTGGCAGCCATTTGACTCACCACTACATTCCCTCTATCAGAGAGAGGGCCGGCCTCCGTGGCCACGTCATCAAACTCCGCAATTCTGGCTGAAACCTCAGCCATGGACTCATCTGCCAGAACCCGAATCACTGCTGAATCATCAGCAGGTTCCTCAACCGACACCCTGGCCTGCTTGGCAACAGGTTGATCAACCCCACCAGCGAAACTTGGGACCAGAGTACGAGTCGATAAAATCACCTTCATAGGTGATTGACGAACGGGAACAGAAGTAGGAACAGAGGTAGGAACAGCGCCCTCCACCAAAGTCTCTGCCTGTGCATCCACCTAGTCAGAACTTCGCTGGACAACCTGTGATGATAACCGTGGCCCCGTACCGGAAGGTCGTCTCTTGAACCCTTTTTCTCTACCTTTGGGCACCTCCACCGCAGAGGCCCCGTTTCTCTCCCTCTCTCGGGGACCACCGCCGTCACCTCTCCCATCTTTCCTCCTTTTGGCCCTTTGGAGATCCTCTTGCTGGCGGATTTTATCGGAAGACGGTGGTACGAGAAGACATCTGTCTCTCCCACCTCCAACCGGTACCACGGCGGAAGTTTCCACAACTACCCCTGGAGAAAGATCCTGCCCAGGTTTCTTCCCCCTACTCTGACCCCCGTCGCGAGTACGACTAAGGGGAAGAGGAGGAGAAGAAGAGGGAAGGTCTTCGAGATCAGTGAAGTCAAAAGGGAAAAAGCTGTCATCACTGGCCATGGTGAGATCTCGATAAATCAGAGGGCAAAAAAGGAAAGAGGAATAAGAATCAGAGGCAAGAAAGATGGAGAATGGAAGACAACAAGAAGAATGTAAAACCACAAACTTTCAAACGTTGGACGTTTATAGGGAACTCAGAGGCGCGACGATTCAAAAAACTCAACCCCTCGTATCCCGCAACGGATAGAAATAATTATCATGTACACCCAGCCTAAGCTGCAACCATCCACCTTTGCCGAACACGTAGAAGAAAGAAGCGGCTCAGATTTATAGCTCGGGTAGTAGAGGCACAAAGACTGAAGAGCCCCTGGGAACCCAAAAGTCTCTTAAAGACACCAGAGGGCCTTTTCGGAAAATCCTCAACCAAGGCTAATGATGGCGGCCCTCGGAAACAAACCTGCATTAAATGAAGGAAAAACAGCGGTAAAGCACTCAAGATCAGCAGTACTTATGAAAACCCTGAGACGTGGCACCTGGTGTAGCCCGCCCCTTAACAAACAACTCTCAGCAAAATTTCTTGCCAAGACACCGACTGCGGCAAACCTTACCAGAGAAGACCATCTCAAATGACCAAAAGGCCCTTGACCTTTGAATTTCCTTCGCACACCCTCAAGGGGCAGCTCAGGAAATTCTCCTCTGAGCATTGATGAACCCTCCTCGGTACGTCGCGTACTTTCTACAGATACGACTCGTAAACTTGCTGGGAAAGTCAAGCAGTCAGCCACTCGAAACAGGACGCGTGGCACCCTCCAGACGTCTCCACTCCTACGGAGTAAAACAAAGAGACACCAATTTGCAAGTCGGACGACCAACTCGTGATGCCCGAGCCCACTTGCGGACGAATCCTCCTTTACAAAGGTAATGGAAATTCCTAAGTAGCTTACTGACAAAGAACTAAGAGTCCACGGGCACCCAACACCCGTAGACTTGGGGAATTTATGTAACTACGGAATATTCCTCCATGGGACACGTGGCACTAAGCTTCCAGAAGCCTAGCGGTAGCACACGCTAGCAACACGTGGCACCACTTACCTGCCACTTATGTGGCCCTTGCCCACATCTTCTCGTGAGGACTCCCACGCAACGAGATGTGGAAGCTCCATGGGCATCATGGGACGACCCACGTCCCACGAGAACGTGGGTCGAGCACGTCCTGCTCACACTTAGTATAAATAGACCATCACTCGGTGGCTAAAGGGCAGAGGATCAAGGACTACAACACAAGATCCGAGACATCTGAAGTACCTCTAGAGAACGTTACCTACAACCATCGTAGCAGGAATTTTGAGCACTCTCAGACACTTTACACAACATCCATCACGTATCCCGAGCTTTGCCTTAGGCACCGTTAGGTCCGGTCACCGGCAGACTTACCTCCGTCCCCGGAGCATCCCACCAATAGGGCTTTCAGCAGCTCTTAGAGACTCAAGCTCCCACACTCTAAGGCAACCTCCAAACAGTGGTTCGCCCGCCCGGAGTACCTTAAGCAAGTCTTAGCCGCACACGGCCCGATACAGGTAACCACCTTGCCTAACAGCTCCTAAAGGCGCGACCATGACGAACTACGTGGACTTTGATCCCTTCCCAAGGGTACGTAGGCTTCTAGGTGCATCACCTAATGACAAGTCCCCCAAGGTAAAGACCCCTTGCGGTTCTTAATTGTAAATAACAATTCTCTGAACCAAAAACGATAGTTACAGAAATATTATTACAATTTTTATTATTTATATTGAATATAATTACGTTTTCTAGTAATAAATTTAGATTAGTAAATTTAATAATATAAAAGTCTGAAATTGTGAATCCAAATTGCTCAAAATTTATACTTTTGTTTTTTCATTTAGCTTAATCTGATTTAATGTCATAAACTCAAATCAGCAAGCATATACCAACATGGAGTTGGTCCAAATAGTAAGAGGCTTCATATCTCTTAAGTAAGGTCTCGAATATGAAACCTTGTAAATGCAGTTATATTCCATTATGCAATCTTATTACATCCTCTATTCCCATTCCCATTCTCATTACATCCTCCATTCCACTAACCAAACACACCCTAAGGTTAGTGGGGTGGAGGATGTAATGTTGGATGTAATCAAACATTACATCTAACATTCTTTCTACCAAACATACCTTAGATTTTGTAATATGATAAAATTATGTTTTTGCCCTTACTTTTTTTTATCCACTTTTATTCCATTCACACTTTTAATTTACCCAATTTTATTCAATTCACATCACATCACTTTTGCATTCCTATTCACATTCCCTCCAACATTTATATTCTCATTCACATATCCATTACCATTCTTATTACATCCAACATTCATGTAACCAAACATGCCCTTAAAGGTTATATAAAACAAAAATTGACTAAAGTGTAAAGCTTCCAAAAAAATATGGAGATTCGGCCAAAAAAAGGAGATTCAGGCCCAAAAAAAAGTAAAGAAGAGAGGTAAAAGTGTACGACATAAAGAATTGATTGTGACTATACTTTCCTCAGCCATACCCTTCTTGTGGGTTTAGTGACTAGTGTTGTCATTCATGATCCTCCTTAGGCAAAAATATTTTTAAAAAATTAGGTAAAAATATTTATCTTTTTCATAAAGTTTTTATATTTTTTTATGAAAAATCATGTAAAATGCGGTATTCCATTTTAAAATTTTTATGAGGGATTTGTTTTTCGTAAAAAACTGTTGAAGAATTAAGATAACCAGATTGCGACCTATGCTATGCACGAGTTGTTTCTATTCAAATAGTTTTAAAAGCTTACAAATTTTATCAATTAATAATTATATTTAATATTTAGATTATAAACAATATTTTTATCAAATTTTAGGTCTGAACTAATTAAAAAAAGTATTAATAAGTGTAACTACGGAATATTCCACCTTGAGACACGTGGCATTATGCTTCCAGAAGCTCTACGGTAGCTTGCACCAGTGACACGTGGCACCACTCATTTGCCCCCTACGTGGCCGTACCCACGTCTCTCCTCCCAGCCTCCCGTCCAAGAGACGTGGAGAACACCCCAAGCATCATCAGACGACCCACAACCCAGCCTATCTCCGCCCCAGAGATCCCCACAAACAGAGAGCCCGACAGCTCTAAGAGACTTTTGCTCTCTCACAATCTAAGGCAACCTCCTACGAGTGGCTCGCCCGCCCGGAGTACCATACGCACGTCTTAGCCGCACACGGCCCTATATAGGTAACCGCCTTGCCTAACGGCTCCTATAGACGTCACCATGACAAACTACGTGGACTTTGATCCCTTCATAAGGGTACGTAGGCACCTAGGTTCTCATCTAAGGACAAATTTCCCAAGGTTACGATCCCTTGCGGTCCTTATTTGCGAATTAAAAAAGTCTGAACCAAAAACAATAGTTACATTGGCGCCCACCACGATCTTCCTCAGAGCACAACGCCTTGTGCACTCTGCCGCTGAACAACACTTCTTTTTTCGGGGAGTAGGAGCATCCGCTTAACACTCAGTAACCCGTATTTTTTATTTCCAATATAGGAAAGTACTCGTATGGCTAGCACCAATAGATCCTCCAAATTACGGCACGAATGGCAGAATGACATCAATAGTGACCGACACAAGCGACAAAAAACGCAACTCGTGGCCTTCGAAGGCACAAGCAACGCGACAGAGATGAATGAACCATTGGCCGTCACGGCCAACATCTCGGGATACGATGACAAACGCGTATTAATAGACGTCGGATCTGTTGCCGTCATACTCTGTACGAGAACCTAGGAAAAAATGCACAACTGCAAGGATAAGCTGGCGCCAGCCGAAGGAACTCTTATCGACATCTCAGGATGAGCCATTGAGACACGGGGAGCTTTCACAACATGGCTCATCCTGTGCGCGCCACCAAAGGTCGCTTGCACAAAGGTTAGGTTCACCATATCGGCAGCCTCGTCAATATACTACACCGTCCTAGGTCGACCGTCCCTCAGCCAACTCCAAATAGTCATATCCACAGCTCATCGGATGATAAAATTCCCCACGACAGCTGGAATAGGGGAAATACGAGCGGACCAAGAAGCCTATGCGTGCTACGTGACCAACCGCCCCGAAGAAGGCAAGGCTGAGAGTTATATCAGGAGCTCTCTTGAGATAGTAGACCTACGCGATGAAATCCCCGGAGCCCGGCCACAGCCTACGGAAGATCTTGTGAGTATTTGCCTAGACCAAGCAAATAACAGGGAAATCCGCATAGGAGCCCTCCTTGACCAAGCAGCCCAAAAGAAGTTCCAGGAGCTACTTACCAGGTACATGGACGTATTCGCCTAGGGCGCTGCAGAAATGCCGGGAATAGATCCCACACTCATGTGTCATTCCCTTAACATCAGAGACGGTCCCGGTGTCATCCAGAAAAAGCGACACTTTGGCAAGGAAAGGCAGCGGGTAATCAACGAAGAAGTGTAGAAGCTTCTCGGCGCCGGGATCATACGCGAGTTACAGTACCCCGACTGGCTATCGAATGTGGTTATGGTCAAAAAGGCGAATGGGAAATGGCGGATGTGCATAGATTTCACAAATCTGAACAAAGCCTGCCCAAAAGACGCCTATGCACTTCCCAACATAGACAAGCTAGTGGACGGAACAGCCGGGCACCGGATGCTGAGTTTCCTAGACCACTTCTCAAGATACAATCAGATCTAGATGAACCCAAAAGAGAAAACCTCCTTCATCACAGACAAGGGCGTCTACTACTACAAAGTCATGCCCTTCGGACTAAAAAACACGGGTGCCACCTACTAGAGGATGATGGACATCATCTTTAGAGATTACATTGGCCGCAACCTCGAAGTTTACGTCGTTCATATGGTGGTCAAATCCATGGAACTTGAACAACACTTGGCGCACTTGGAAGAAATCTTCCTAGTCTTACGGACGCACCAAATGAAGCTAAACCCTACCAAATGCGCCTTCGGCGTATCAACGAAAACAATCCTGGGATTCAAGATCGCACAAAGGGGATTCGAGGCTAATCCCGAGAAGTGCGCAGTCGTCGTCCACATGGAGCCACCTCGATCGGTTAAAAAGGTACAAAGGCTAAACGGGAGGCTGGCAGCCCTCAACAGATTCCTGTCAAGAATGGCTGACTGATGCCTTCCCTTCTACAAAATCCTGAAGACAACACCAGCGTTCCAATGGATTGAGCAGTGCGAAATGTCTTTCCAGGACCTCAAGGTTTACTTAGCTAAACCACCGGTGCTAGCAAAAGCAGTTAAAGGGGAAACCCTCGTACTATATCTAGCCACCACTGATCACGCTGTAAGCTCGGCGTTGGTAAGAGAAGAAGGGGCCAAACAACTCCCGATTTACTACACAAGACATGCTTTGTAGGGAGCCTAACTCAGTTACCAACGGGTGGAGAAGCTTGTACTCGCCCTCGTCTACTCGGCCTGAAGGCTTCAACCTTACATCCAACAGCACACGATCATGATCCGAACCGACCAGCCCCTGCAAGAGATACTGCAAAAGCCAGACTTAGCAGGGCGAATGACAAACTGGGTCGTCGAGCTCTTTGAATTCGACATCAAATATGAGCCCCGACGGGCAATCAAAGCCCAAGCATTGGCAGACTCTGACGCCGAAATGATTCCTTTAGAATGCCATCGGGGGACGCCCCAGCTTCATACCATGATGAGGCCATTGAGCCACAGCTAGAAAAATCCCCATGGGTAGTCTACATAGACGGCTCCTCGACCGGGAAGTCCGCGGAAGTCGGCATTATAGCATAGAGCCCCGACGAAATCACGGTGGAACAAGCCCTGCGCTTCATGTTCCCCGCCTCCAACAACCAAGCTGAATATGAAGCACTCATAGTCAAATTAGCGCTAGCTCACGACAAAGGTGCCTTAAAGGTCAAGCTATTCAGCGACTCACAATTGGTGGTCGAACAACTCAATTGAGACTTTGAGGCGAAACACGCTACTATCATCAAATACGTAAAGCGTGCCAAACAAGAAATCAGCAGGTTCGAATCCGTCTTGATCACACAAATACCCCTAAACCATAACACCCAAGCTGACGCCCTCTCCAAACTGGCCACCACGCCAAGCCAATCAGAACTTGAAACGGTCCTGCGAACAACGCTTCGCAACCCCAGCATAAACCCAGACATACTGCCAATAGCAGTTGATGATTCCTGGATGGCTCCAATAAAAGCATACCTAGCGGAAGGCACCCTGCCTACGGATAGAAAGCTAGACCGAAAAATAAGAAGGCAAGGAGCTCGATACTTTTCTTGGGGAGATGACCTATACAAAATGGGATTTTCATCCCCGCACCTCCGGTGCATCTCGACCGAAGAAGCAAACTATGTGCTATAAGAAATCCATGAGGGCATATGCGGCACCCACCAATCCGCAGGAGCACTCCGAAAGCGAGCTCTTCGCTCCGGATTTTATTGGTCCACAATGAGGGCAGACTCAGACGCTCTGGTCACCAACTATGACCAATGTCAACGACACGCCACGTTCATAGACCAACCACTTGGCAAACTGAAGCCAATTGAATCTCCATGGCCCTTTGACACTTGGGGCATGGACATACTAGGGCCTCTTCCACAGGGTACACTCCAAAGGAACTTCCTCATAGTGAAAGTAGACTATTTCAGAAAATGGATCGAGGCTGAACCTCTAGCCACCATCAGCTCCCAAAATGTCCAAAACTTCCTCTGGAAGAACATCATAACTCGATTTGGCCCACCACACACATTGATCACCGACAACAGATGCCAGTTCGTCAGCGAAAAATTTCAGGATTTTTGGAAAGATTGGTGCATTGACCACAGAACCACCTCGGTCTAATATCCGGCGACTAACGGGTAAATGGAAAGGGCAAACCGCTTCATCCTTGAGGGACTACAAAAATGCTTGGCAGATGCAAAAGAAAATTGGGTGGACGAGCTCCCATCGGTCCTATGGTCCTACCGGACAACGATACACTTGGCAACAGGAAAGACTCCTTTCGCTCTAACATATGGGTAGGAAGCGATAGTTCCCACCAATATCGGGGTCCCCTCGAATCGAGTGCAAAATTACTCCGATTCAAACCCAAAAAATCTATTGATCAGCCTGGACGTGGCCGAAGAACGCAGGGAAGCTCCGGTGCTAAAAAATGTCGCCTACAAGCAGCTACTTGCACGAAAATACAATCAGGGCATCCGACCTCGAAAATTCAAAAAAGGTGACTTGATCATGTGGACAACGGTAAACAATAGGCACGACCGCCTGCACGGCAAGCTCACACCTAATTGGGAAGGCCCATACAGGGTCATTGGAATCGCTTCGCACAACGAATACAAGTTAGCACACCTAACGGGAGAGCACGTCCCAAATACCTGGAACGCTAGCAGCCTCAGGAAATATTTCACTATGTCTTAGTCCAAAGACATGTTTCACGAATATTTCACTATATCTTAGTCCGAAGACAAATCCAGTATGTACTCTCCCCCGTCTTAGTCCAATGACAAATGTAATACCATCGATCTAAATAAATACATAATGCAATACGATTGACCAACTCTCGTACTTGAAATTCTTTTTACTATACAAAAAATATATTTACAAATGGGGACTAGCGCCCCAGGAGTACAAAAATGACAACGTGGACGCACCACGAAGTCCGAATCAAGAAGCATCCCCGCTCCAAAGATGCGGCGGCTGCCCAACCTCAGGGAATCGCTTCGAGGATTTGGAGATACGTCGTAATCCTCTATCCTTAATGGAGCATCTCCTTGGGCGCGAATGCGAAACTCTCCACCAATGTTCTCCCAGGAAGGGTGCATCCTCGCCCTGATCTCCGGGGGGATAGAAATGCCCATCAAATCCTCTAACTGGGCCATGCTATTTTACATCCCGTAGTTTGCAAAGCGTAGGAAATCCTGACGACGAACCCTCGAAGAGTTAGCCATGCTCTCCGCCCGCTCCTCCTCTAACTCCTTCACCCGGGCGGTCAGTTAAGCATTTTCCCCCAGCTGGCCCTCCACCACTTCCTGCACAAAATCGCACAAGAGTCAGCTACCTTACATAAAGGATACCGAAGACAGAGAAAATAAGCCTACCATCTCGACCTCCCGCTGAGAAGCAAAGCCTGCCAGACGGCATAGCAACAGCATGGTCTCCTTGGTCATATGCTCTAAAGCATAGTCATCCGCATAATCTAGCGGATAATGCTGACGAGCTAATATGACTCGCTCTACCGCAAAGGGAATCAACTTGCCTTTAAAAGAGACACCCTCGCCTAGAAAGTGGACAGGCATCTCCTCGGGGGTATGGGAGTATAGGGAACCCTTCTACGGCCACAACGGTTTAAGTTGGCTACACCCACCTGACTCGCGATGTCCGCATTAACACCCTCGGTGTCCTCGTCCACTCCAGAATCCTTGTCCGCATTCGAAGGCGAAATGACAACATTCATAGGCAATGACCGCCCGTGCTTCCGACTCCGAGAACTAGGTAGGGGAGTCAACCTCTCTTGAATGCCACCTAGGGTTAACCCTGAAAAATAGGAACATTCAATACTTAGTAAGGCCCAAAAGCACAAAAGACGCAACTCACTATCAAAATACAAGCTTACCCAAAGCAGCGCCTGTGACCGCGGACCCCCTTAAAAATTCAAAAGATGTCTCTTCATACTCCTCTCGATCCTACCGAAGCCGGAGAGTAGGATTCGACCACTTAAGGGGGAAGCACGGGCGCCAATCCCCAGGCTGCACCCAAGGCGGACAGGCACCCTTCTTGGGTACCACTTTAAAGAAGTATGACCGCCAAGCGTGGTTATTACTCGACATGTCTGAGATGGTAAACTCCTTGGCACGAGATTGAAAACACACCCATCTGTGTGCTACGCGGACGGCGTAGAGCGAAAGAAACATATTTGGCAGAGCCTCTAGTTTGTTCGACCGACAGAACCTGTAAAAAACGCTGAGTATAGACCACACGTTCTAAGTTAATTGCGCGGGGCAAACATTCAGCAAATTAAGCATGGCTTCCACGAAGCTAGAGAAAGGGGGAATGAAAGCAGCATTGTAGGGGATGCAGAGGGGGAGAACGAAACTGACCCCATCACTCCGAAGAATAGTCTCACCCGGATCAAGACGCGTGGCATCTTCGACGTGTAATACACAAACCCTCACGAAGTCGAACGACCAAATGAGAGGGCCAGACCCACTCGCGGACGAGCTCGCTCTGACTAGAGGTAACAAACGAATTTTCCTAAGTAGCTTACTGAAAGATAACTTAAGTCTACGAGCGCACGACACCCGTAGACTTGGGGGAATTATGTAACTACGGAATATTCCACCTTGGGACACGTGGCAATATGCTTCCAGAAGATCCATGGTAGCTTGCACCAGCGACACGTGGCACCACTCATCTGCCCCCTAAGTGGCCGGTACCCACATCTCTCCTCCCGAAATCCCGTCCAAGAGACGTGGAGAATAGCCCAAGCACCATGGGACGACCCACATCCCACGAGAACGTGGGTCGAGCACATCCTCCACACACTCAGTATAAAAAGGCTCTCACCCGGGGGACTTAAGGACATGAGAACAAGAGGCAAGTAACACGTACTCTGAACATACAGAAGCTACTCTTAGCCTACTTTGCTACATACATCTATCTGTTAGTTCCGGAGCTTAGCCTACAACACCAGTGAGTTCTGGTCGTCATCCAATCATCATCCGGTCATCACCCGGCCTATCTCCGCCCCGGAGATCCCCACAAATAGAGCGCCCGACAGCTGTAAGAGACATTTGCTCTCTCACAATCTAAGGCAACCTCCTATGAGTGGCTCGCCCACCCGTGTACCTTACGCACGTCTTAGCCGCACACGGCCCTATACTGGTAACCGCCTTGCCTAACGGCTCCTATAGACGTCACCATGACGAACTACGTTGACTTTGATCCTTTCATACGTGTACGTAGGCACCTAGGTTCTCACCTAAGGACATGTCCCCCAAGGTTACGATCCCTTGCGGTCCTTATTTGCGAATTAAAAATGTTTGAACCAAAAATTTACAGTTACAATAAGATAGTGTAATAATATAGTTTCCATTAAAGAAAAAAATAAGAATGAAAGTGTAAGGAAACAATCTTAAATTAAATATATATCTAATTCTTAGTCACATTTTCTAACTTTATATGTTGATATAAAATTTGGTGATTTGTCGCAATGTATTAAAAATCGGTCAAGATAATAACCCGAACATGCTTTCGAGTCATAAGTCAACTGGTTTAATTGGTTTAGCCGTTAATTAGATCTGATGATGTGATAAACAATGAGTTATTAGATTTTTATAATTTAAAAATATTCTTTCACAAAATCTAAAAATATTATATAATTTTTATTCTATCAAATAATATAAGTTATATATAATTATTATATAAATATTATTTTATTGTATTAAATTTAATAAAAATTTCATTTGCTCATTGGATATAAGCATATTTAAATATTCAAGGATCGGTGTTTGATTCTCCTTGTTGCAATTTGAAGCAACAATTTTTCAAAAGAAAAAAGATGTCAAAATCGATGGTCGAGCATATCACATTTACTTGACCGTTTTGTTCAATCGGATTTAGATATGTCCAAAGCGATTTTGAACCATTAAAATGATTCTAAGATATTGTCTGAACGGAAAACTTGGTCGGTTCCCAGTTTAGCCCGGGTTTCGAAACAATGGTTTGCCTTCAAGTGAAAGCAAACAATATAATATGTTGTACTGTGATAATTTCCACCATACAACCTAAATGAATAAGATTCAACAACTTGAGTAATTGACCTATCAATTTTTTTGGTCAAGTCATCCACTCAACATTAATCCACAAAGTTGATTTACAAATTTGATGTGTTTTGTAGACTATAAAATTATAAGCTCTAAGAATACATTTTTATTAAAATATTTTTACAAACTATTAACAAAATAGAAATGTGAAATACCATTCTAAATTTTTTACTAATATATTTTTTCTCTATTAATCAAAATATTTAACCATTTTAATTTTTATTCCATTGATTACATGATTTATCCTAAACAATAATAAAAATTTAAAGATATATTCCAAAACTAACTGTGAAGACCGAGCCTTCGACAGGAGTTGCCACCAAGTTCTCCATGAAACATGGAAAAGAAAAATAGATTTAAAAATTTATTTAATTGGGTTTTAAAATATTTGGGTTCGAGAGTCTGCTTGAGATGAGGTGAAGGTGTTAGGCACCCCTATTCCCCCGTCCGAAGACGGTTACCCTAAAAATTAATTATTTAAATTATTTGGCCTTAAAAATTGGTAAAGGATATAAATTTGAAACAAAGAAGAAAATAAAGGTGGACTTGACCTAGGATAAGAGCCTACGGCCTACGTACCCTCAAAGAAGAATTAAAGTCCACATAGTTCGTGTGGCATGCAAGTGTGTTAGTGAGGGGGAGGTTCATCAACAAAAGTCTCAGATAGCTTCCCAGTGCAATGTGCCTAAAGGGGCAAGGGCCTCTCAGAACCTATCTACCATGCAATACGTTGTAAATATATAAAGAAAAGTGCACGTGTGCGGGCTCATCAGGCGGCATGCCTAGATGGCCTGAAGGCTAGTACTCCTATAGAGACAAGTGCTTCTTGATGGTATTAGGTTACACAATATATGAAAAGTGATTAGGAAATAAGACAAAACAATTTCTACCTCTAAACAGCTGGGGGTCGCGACGTACAAAAAACATACGTTGCGACCCCTACTCAAATTTTCAGAGAGTAAGAATTTTGGTGCTCAGATCAGAAGAAGGGTTGTAACGCCTACACTAGGGAGTTACAACCCGTTTCGTAAATAAATATAAAAAAAACAAAGAAAGTAAAGTTGGGAAGAGTACAGGTTTGGGTATGGATTGGTAGGGTTGTGTGAGCAAAAACAAAATAAAAAATAAAAAATAAAAAATAACAAGAAACTATACCTCTTACTTTAGTTTCCACAGCCTCTTGGTCCTCTTCCTTCTCCCTCTTTCTTTTTCTCCCCTTGAACAAGTGATGGGACTCACTATTTATAGTGAGTTCCATGGGTCATATAAAAGGAAAATTGAATATGGGCATTAATGAGCATTAATGGGTTGGGGGTCACGACGTATAACCCAGGGGGTCGCGACCCCCTCTTGATTTGGTAATCAATGCAGGAGGAAATCATTGAAATTGTGATTTTTCGGGGGGTCACGACGTATAACCTAGGGAGTCACAACCCCTAAACCCTAAATTATGTGTAGGGGAAGAACCAGAGAAAAAGCGGGAGAAAATTCGGATTTTTTGACTTTTTTAGGGGGGTCGCGACCCCTGCGACCCCTTCCTTCCAGAGCCTTTTTCTTGCCCTCGCGGTGTCCGATTTGTGGAAAGTTTATGTCCATTTTAAAGGATTTTTCGTCCTCTATACAACGGAAGAAGTTTCGGGCCCATATGAATTAAGATGAAACCTAGGTGACCAAATATTTAATGACTGCCAGATTTTAATTTTAAAAGACCTTTGTCCCTCATCCAAGCCTTTTCCCGGACTCATTTCCCTTCCACCCGATACCCGATTCGCACAAATCTTATGTCCGTTTTCAAGGATTTTGCGTCCTCAATGCAACAGAAGAAGTTTCAAAGCCAAAAAACTTTAGATAAAAGTACAGTGATCAAATCTTAGTCTGTTGCCAACATTTCAACCTCAAATGACTCTTATTTCGTCTCTTGTTTTGACACGCAGCCGGACTTCTCTTCTCCAGGTTCTTTCCACCTTAAAATCCTTGGGATTTTGGGTTGATCCTAATTGTGCCCCTATTCATTCATTAATATTAAAATTGTCCGGACAAAATGTGGTGTCTACAAATTCCCCTATTTACTTGCCTTTCTCTCGAAAGCTTTACTAAAAAAGGTGAGCATAGCTCACAAAAAGGAGAGTGAGGACAAGTAAAGACAAAAATAGACTCCTATTTTGTTCGGGGGTCAAAAGTGTTTAAAATCAATCAACACCAAAAGCCTAGAATAGTGCAAGCTTAGCCCTAAGAAATCAAATACCTAGAAAATTCCTAAACCACCAGTGCTATGACTCATCATTGCCCTCGTCTTCGGCACCCGTCATGTCCACCTGAGCCGGATAGAGTTCTCTAGTTGCATTGTGACGGTGAGCCCCATCAAGGATTCGGAGTGCTATTAGCTAAAGGGATAACTAACTGGTGCTAAAACTCTTAAGAAAATCTACCCGATCATGCACCAAACCAAGAAATAAATCCTCACGTGCGAAATTATAGAAGGTTACCTTTAAGATCAAACAATTCCATCGAATTGAGTATGATTGTATGTGTGGTAGCATCTACTATACCAAGAATATCAATGAATGCACCCTAAAATTTGAAAATAATGAGAAATGGTATTCCCAAGTCTGCTTTAAGAATCTATTTCAACTTTTTTAGATTTTCTATTGTAATTTTGGATGTCGTAAATAATCTTGCAGTGCTCGTGAGTCCCCAAAATTTATGGGTGTCAGCTTTCGAAACACTCAATGGCGAAAACTGATTACTACGGAGATCTTGACGGGCAAGAATCTCTAAAAAGTTGTGGGTGCCAGAATCTAAAATACTCATCGGGGGAATCTAAGTCCTATGGAAAAATTGATCTGTCAGATCCCGAAACACTTATCGGCGGAATCTAATCCTTATGGAAGAAGAATTATGGGTGTCAGATCCCGAAATACTCGTCGACGGAATCTGATCCCCATGGAAGAAGAATTATGATCGTCGGATCCCGAAACACTCATCGGCGGAATCTGATCCAGATGGAAGAAGACTTACGGACGTCAGATCTCGAAACACTCATCGGCGAAATATGATCGCAAAAAATGATGGATGCTAAATCTCTCTAGCACTCGATGGTTGTCCATGAATACCGAAGACTGATCATCACGAAGATCTATTAGTCTCCAAAAAATTATGAGTACCGGGTTTCTAATAACTTTCTATGAGTATTGAAGAACCCTTCTCGCCAGAGATCCAAGAGTCCTCAAAAGTTATGGGTGTCATATCTTCAAAGCACTCGATGGCTATCCTTGAGCACCGAAAACTGATCACCATGAAGATCAAATAGTGTCCAAAAATTATGAGTATCAGGTTTCCAGTGACTTCTATGAGTACTGAAGAACCTTCCCCCCGGAGATCTAAGAGTCCTTAAAAGTCATGGGTGTCATATCTTCGAAGCACTCGATGGCTATCCATGAGCACCGAAAATTGATCACCACAAAGATCAAATAGTCTCAAAAAATTGTGGGTATCGGGTTTCCAGTAACTTTCTATGAGTACTGAAGAACCTTTCCCCCAGAGGTCTAAGAGTCCCCAAAAGTATGTTTAGTTTTTGAAACACTCATCGGCGAAAATTGATTATCAAGTGAGAAGTTATGAACATCAGGTTTTCGAAACACTCATTGGCGAAAACTTGATGACCAGGAGAAAATGTTATGAACGTTAAGTTCTCGAAACATTCATTAGTGAAAACTTGACGCCCAAGGAGATCGTGGCAGGCCGAGTCCCAAAAATTATAGGCATCAGATTGTCCATGACTTTTTGTGAGCACAGAAAACTGATCACCACATGAAATAAAGTTAAAGTGACTAAAAAGATTTTCCTAGCTTCTTAACTTGCCTGGATCACAGGTGATTAAAAGGGATTCGTGCATTTCCTGCTGCTCCAATTTTCTTGGTTTTAGCAAGTGATAAAAAGATTTATGCATAAGTGGATCGTGCAAATGCTTATGCGATTCATATGGCTATAAGTGTAAAAATCATGCCTAATGGAAACACGAATGTAAAAATCACGAATACTATGCAATCATAGCACAATAATCACTTGATGACTTATGGAAGTATCGTGTAGATGTCATGGAAATGGATGCATGTGGAAACACCACAATGATGCTAATAAATTAATCAACTCACATGTGAAGCAATGTCCAGTCAAGAAAATCAAGGATACCCATGCAGAGATAATGAACATATGCAAACATAGTGTTAACACGAGCGGATGCAAATATGGTCCACCACATGATTTTATTTTATTTTTTGATTTTCTCTTTAAAATGGAAACAACATTTGGGGGTACTCATGCCACAACACTTTGAGAGGAAGTGATTCCCCAGCCTACTTAGGGAAAGGATGCTACGAGCGCATTGAGATCCCAACAACCAAAAAGATGATTCCCCAGTCTACTGACAGGAGAATGGAGGAAAATTCAGGGCATTAGAGACCCTATACAGCCAAAAACCTGCTTTGGCACACCGGGATCCCAACCCTAGATGCAGAGGAAATGATTCTCCAGTCCGCAAACAAAGGAGTTAAGAGAGGAATTGGGACATCTAAATCCCAAGACAAGTAGAGAGAGATATGCTTTTATGGTACTTCGATCCCAATACTAAGGGCAAGATGATTCCCCAGTCAATGTGCGTGGATTAAGTCTGTATTCAGGAGAAGGGAATTCCCTAACTTAGAGATCGAGGCAGGATGACTGCTTAAACAATGAGGAGGTAAAATTACTCTCCTGTCAACGAGAAAAATGAAGACAAGTGAAGGAAAATACTATTTAATCATATCTTAATCTTTGAGAATTAAGCATAGAGGGTTAAAAAATGCTTGAACTTTGACTAAGCTCTCAAAAGCCAATTAAGGAAATCTTTGATTTTATTTTGAAGTTCATCTTGATTTCGAGTATTGAACACTAATCAAGCACTTCTCCTTTCTTTAAAAATTAACTTGGTCTTAACCATTGAAGACCAAGTAAAGAAATAAACCAATACATTGGTTTCAATCATCAAAAACTAAGTAGAAAAATAGCATGGTAGAGGTGACTTGATTACAATCCTCAAAACCAAGCTTATATGAGCTCATCCTTCTATTTTCAAGAATTTACATGTAAATGTGATGTATAACCTCACTCTCATTGGAATGGAGTTTATCAAAGAATTAAGAGAGAATTTGAGACATCTAAATCGCAAGATAAGCACAGAAAGAGACATATTATAGGACATCAGGGCCCTGTCTCTAAAAGTAGGAGGACTCCCCAGTCATTGGACGAGGGGCTAGGACCATAATTTGGGTAAAAAGGGATTCCCAGCCAAGAGACTGAGAAGGGGCAATAGTCTTTTCAATGAGGAGATAAGGTAAAATTGCTCTCCTAACAGCTGGAGGAGTAAAAACAATTGAAGGCAAACACCATTTGATCATACCTTTAATCATTGAAAACCAAGCAAAGAGGGTTAAAGATGCTTCGGCTTTGAAGAAATTGTCAAAAGCCAAGTGAGAAAACTTTGATCTCATTTTGAAATTTATTTTTAATAAATCAAGAACTTCTTCACTTAGAATTTGATTAAATTGGTCTCAACAATTGAATACCAAGTAAGAAATTAATCAATATATTGGTTTCAATAATTGAGAACCCAATGGAAAAATCCCAGAGAAGAAGTTACTTGTTTTCAATTTTCGAAATCAAGCTTTGTTTCCCCCTCATACTTTGATTTGCAAATGTGAAGTACAAGCTCCTTCGCGTTAGAATGAGATCACCAAAAGTTTAAAATGCCTTGTCTAAAATGATAATCCAGTAAAGAAAGACTTATCAACTTTATCTTGAGACTAATGTAAAATGTCTATGTGATACACATGTGCAAAAGGAGAAATCCATCAGAAGAATGAACCCCTATTAAGAAAGAACGAGTCGTCCTAAGTGACAACATTGAACACCTGACTGACAACAACAAGATTCCATAAATATGCATATAGAATCTCCAAAGAATGACCACAGTGGGATGAGAGTGAGACTTCTCTGGGTTATGGATTTTTTGCTACAATTGATGAATGGGGTTTATTGGGGAGAAAGGGGATTTTCCAATTTTTTTTTTTTTGAAAGAGAGAGTAAGAGGCCTGAGAGACGGAGAGTTTCCCCACCTTCATTTAAGGATAAAATTTGGATAGGGATCAAGAGATTCAAGATCTTGGCTTGATAATTCCCGGGGGGAAGTTTATTCCTTGAGTACGAAGATTGAAGTGTTTCTCTCATTTCATTTCATTTTGCTCTACACAAAACATTTGAATTTGCTATACCTCCATGAAGACTTTATAAGCCTTTAACATGGTCAAATGGGTGCAAAATTCGGGAAGAGGAAAAGGGCCCCAGAATATTATAGTAAGAACATAATGAAAACTCTTTTAAATTGAAATTGCTCCAACCCAGGAGTTTTGTATCTGAGTGCTAACAAGGTCTTTGAACAAACTGAGCATCCAACTAGCAAATACAACCGACCAAAGAACAAGTAATTCTCTCACTCGCTATTCTTGGAATATTTTAATTCAAATTTGTTCTACTAGCCGTTTACCATAGGCTTGTAATTAATCTATATCTCCACTATAGATGTATTAATGTAATAGATCAAGAGGTCTTTAAAAGCTTGCAATGATGTAGGGATGGCTAATGTGAAAAAAGTGTTTAAGAAATGAAGTTAGCAATTATCAAGCATGAAATAACAGTTTCTTGAATGAGCACGATAAATTTGACCTAAAAACAAGATCCTGACCAACCGAACATTCTCTATCCACCCAAAAAGTTTGCCTTAGATCTTCTCTCTTTTTTGTTTGTGCACTTTTATTTCTTTTCTTATCTTTTTTCATTAATAATCATTTTATTCTTTCTTTTCTTTTCTTTTCTTTTTTTAAGCCCTTTCTTGGCTTACTTGAATCGCTAGGCAAATTCAACTAACAAGAATTTGTGGTTAGGCAATATATGCAATAGGTCAAAATGTAATACTCATCCAAGAATCACGAGATGAAGTGTCTTGAAAATTGCTAATAAAAGGCTCAAAATAGGTGGCAAAAGGAAATATAGATGGAGTTTGTGTTTGGGAAAAAGGGAGAATGAAATGAATGCATCCATCCTTTCTATCAAACCAATGATAATCGATGAAAAGAAATTAGTGTTTGGCTCAAATAACTTCCCACAAGGTTTGACTCTCACATTGGTCACTTGCGAAGCCAATTGGATACTAAACTTGCTTAAGAAACAAAGCTCTTATCATGGATTGAATTGATATCGTAAGATATCCTTATTATTCCCCAAGGTTTATTTTAATATCAAGTAATTTTAAAAACATATGCATGAAGGCATAAAAGTAGCCGAAAATGTTCTTCTCTCTTTTTTTTTTTGGTAATTGATTCCCTGAAATACATAAAGTTGAAAGACTACCTATCCCAGGTGAACATTGACTAAGTTTAGACTTTGAAAGCTCCTCTCCTGGCCCAAATGGGGTGACTAGAGGTGATACCAAGAAATGCCTCATATCCTTGATATAGCCAACTCATTTGTTTTTGTTAAGGCTTCTTTCCTTATTTTTATTTTTCTTTTTATTTTTCTTTTCTTTTTTATATTTTGGGAAACATGGTTAAGTTTGAGGTATGCAGGGCGAATGGCCATTCCCGAGAGACTCATGAATATGCATATGTGCGGTATCTTCCTTTACCAATTAAGTTAATTGCCAGTGTTGCATCAAATTAGACGAGGATTTCGAACATTCGAATGGCTGAGGAACACTTGAATAAGAATGAGAGAAGAACTGGAGTAAATGAATGACGGTTGCTGATGGAAAAGACACTTTACTTTATTCCCAAAATAAGTGTGACGAAGTTCATTCGAAAAAGATTCCAAGGCATTTCAAACTATTTGATGTCATTCACTCCAACATTTTCTAATCAAGCTTGTCGCATTCTATCCTTTTTGCGAATCTACCCTCCAACTCAGGAGTTGGGGTGATCTTGTTATTCCTCATTAATATTTGAATATTGGCTTAAAAATGCTACCTTTCTCAATTGAATGACCATGCGCATTCGCGTGGTACTCACATGAAAGTTCGGGCTTGTACCAACTAAGGTACGGAGGTGTTAATGGAGCCATGTGCTTGGGCTTATGATCCCTTATTCTGATAAGTGTCTGAATAATTCCAATTGGGACATTCTAAAACCTAGATATGATAATCTCCCACTACATGCACTAGGGAATTTAAAACAGATAAGATTCTAAAATGGTGTCTCTCCAACATAAGTATTGAGTTCGAAGTATAACTTAAAAGGACAGTTCCCTAGTGCAGGCACTGGACTTTGTGACGGACACAAGGGTGCTATGCGGAATCATGGTCACTACACCAAAGGTTGGACATGGGCTAAAATGGTAGTCCCAGAGTATGTCGTGGGGTTAGTGACACATAAGCTAAAAAGATGATTCCCCAATGCCATCACTGGGTCTCGTGGCAGCTATGGGATAAAGATGATGGTTCCCTAGTGCGGGAATTGGAGTTCATGACAAGACGTAAGGTAATGACTCCCCGAACAGGCACTGGGAGATGAGTCTAACACGATGATTCATCAGTGTAGGCACCAAGGCTCTAGACAAACTCAAGATGATGACTCCCTTCACAGGGGTTCAAAACCTGATCTAAGGTGATGATTTCCTTATGGGGATACCGAGATTTTAGACCTGTATCATGGCCCAGGACAGACATGGTCTAAGAATCGGGATTCCTCAATGCAGACACAAGGATTTTAAGGCTAACACTAGTTTGAAACGATGGTTCCCCAATGAGGGACCAAAACATACCCTAAGACAATAATTCCCCGGTATAAGTGATAATACCGATATTACCCTTGTATCTTTTGGCATTTGACAAGCTTTTGTTGAGTTTAAAGAGTCATTATGCATGTTTTAATGTTATTCAAGGGCACTTAAGGACTTAAATCACAATCTTGCTAATTCCATGTTTTTATTGAACAAATTGCGATAATTCTCTAGTTTTATTAACTTGAGAGCCTCACAATTATTTCTGGTTGATTTGTAGGTCAACTAGCTCGAGGAATAGTAAGAATTCAAGTGCTAGAGGTTGAGAAAGAAGCTGGAAAGCGAAGCCGGTGCAAGAATTGGAGCTTAGAGGCAAATTTGGGCCCATAGCACTGTTCTACCCGCTGCCTGCGAGTAGCCCTGCAAGCTGCCAGCGTGTGGACTTCAGTTTAAAAATAGAATGCATGTTTCGAGTAATCCATCCGCTGCCAGCGGGTACACCAGATCTGCACAATTTTGTCACGATTTTAAGAGCTAAAACGGATTATGGGCCCACTTTCTCAACATTTTACCACAAGGGGAGCATCTTACGTCGTAATGGAAGGAATATTCTAGACTTTTTGAAGCCCTTAACCTAATTGGGAGATTAACCCACTCATTTGACACATTCAGTCACTCAAGCTTCTAATCCTCTGAAGTCTCTCTCACATTCTCAGCCACTTCCACCATTTTCTCTTCATCTTCTCCACTTTCCACACCCATTCACACCAATATCCAGCAACTTCCATCATTATCCATGGCTAAGCAAGGGTTGGAGGAGCTTGGTGAAGCATTTCTCCCATCCATGAGTGGCTAAATCTCTTGTGTTTTGGAGGAGGATGATTAGGGCTTGAGCTATGGCATCCAATAGGGAGTTTTTCTTGTTTTCCTTCTACTTCTCTTTATAGATTCATTTTTATCTTATTGATATTGATGAGTTTGTATTGATTGTGGTTCCATGGTTGTGGAATTTAACTAGGTTGTAGTTGGATATTAGAAATTTATATAGACTTGTGATTTGTATTTTGATTCTCCCATTGTGGGTTTTGATTACATTCGATTTGGTTGAATCTTATTGTAATTTTTGATTCATTGTGGAAGCCACTCTAATGACAATGGTATTTGTTGAGTTGAATTCAAGTCTATGTTAATTTCCCCATTTGCTTCATTGATGGTATATGATTAATTGCATCCTCTAATTAATTTACCTAGGTTTAGTGATTATTAAACTACATTAGAAAATGGTTTCCCATTGATTAACTCCACACTTTTTGATAGCAAGGATAGCCCTAAGCATTCTCCAACAAAGCATATTCATCTCATTTCACTCACCTTAAATTTACTTTAGCATTTAAAATATTGAAAATCCCAAAAAGTGTTAGTTCTAGTTTCATTTAGTTGCATTTAATTCCTTTTAGTTTCATTGCACACCAAGTGTTTGTTAAATTGCCTTAAAGACTTCCTATTTTGTGTTAATTTGTGCATAGTTGTCCATTGAATACATAGGCTCCGCGGAAGAGAATCGACCTAGGTTGTGCCACTTGCTGCACTTTCCAGTATTAATTTGATTGGTGCCGGCCTCGCGACAAGGCCACGTCATCAATTTGGCACCGTTGCCGGGGAGCCATTTTGGTTCTTTGTGCAATTGTGCTAGATTCTCACGAATCGGGTTGTTTTTGCGTGATTTCCTTGGGAATCACATAGTTAGATTGTGTTTTGTGTTTTAAGTTGGGTCTTTTCATTTTAGTATTTGTTTCTAGGCTTATTGTGATTTTTAGTAAGTGTTTTTGCTAGTTTTTAGTTGAATTTTTCATAGCTGTCATATTTTCTTTTAGCAAGGAATTACTTAGTTTAATTGCATTTAATTGTGTTTTTGTTTGTGTTTATTGTTTCTAGGTAATTTTTAGTTGTTTTAGCATTAATTTTAGGCTTGAATAGTCATTTTGAAGCATTTTTAGTTGGATTTTTGCTGGTTTTTTGAATCTGCCCTGTTTTTCTGCTGTAACAGTGCAGAATCATTTCTGCCTCTGACTTACCTACTGGCAGCGAGTGACTCCACCGGCTGGCAGCGGGTGAAGCAGTGAACTGCACTATTTTTCACTCTGTGTTGGTCTGTCCTCCTTCTCTGGTCTGTTTTGTTTGTTTTACTTTTTTTCTGTATGTTTCCTTTTTTTTTGTTTAGTGCATGCTACGAAGTTCTAGAGGAGACATAATTCCATTCGATTTAGAAATTCAAAGAACTCTTAGGAAAATTAGAAAACTCAAAAAGAAAGTAATTAAGGCTAACCAAGAAAGAGAAAGAGAACTAGTAAAAAAAGAAATAGTCGAAGAAGATAATGGGGACAATAGGGAAAGGAATGAAGAAGGTAATAATGGGGTAGATCAACCTAAGAAGTCTATTAAACAAATGACCCAATTTGATGATAATTTTGAACCTTTAGTTGGTGCTACTCCTACTTTTACTACTGATTTTGAAATTAAAGGTTCTCTTGTGCATTCACTTCCAAAATTTCATGGTCTTCCAGGTGAGAACCCGTATACACATTTGAGCTCTCTCCACATGCATTGCATGACGATGAAGCCCATGGGGGCTAAACTTGATGAAGTCATGTGGAAAGTTTTCCATCTCACTCTGAAAGGGAAGGCAAAGATTTGGTACATGAGTTTGCCAAGGTACACCCCAGATGCTTACCAGACATGGGACAATTTGAAGAAGGACTTTATTGAAAAATATTATCCTTCAAACGCTGCAGCAAGAAAAGAAATTTCATCTTCAAGGCAGGAAGAGGGTGAAACATTCTATGGGTATTGGACACGTGTTCAAGATATGGTAGCAAAATGTCCAAACCATTAGATGCCACCGGAGCACTTGGTCCAATCTTTTGTTTATGGGTTAACTGATGAAGATGCAAAAATGCTCAATGCAGCTGCTAATGGTTCCATAGAAGACATGCTCCTTGATGAAGCAATGGAGTTATTTAAGAAGCTCGCCTTGAGTAGGCAGAACATTACCACGAGGGATACCCAAGCAGTAAAAGAGATATCACCAGCAGATCGAGATCCATTGTTGGTGAAAGTGGTACATGAAATGTCTGCACTAACCAAGAGGGTGGATGGATTGAGCATCCAATCTCCACAGTCACCAATTCAACAGCTAGCTATGGTATGCGCTAGTTGTACATTCTGCAATTCCCTTATGCACATATCAGCAGATTGTCCTGGTCAATATGAAGATGTGAATGCAATGTATCAAGCACGGCCTGGGTAGTACCAACAAAGGGACCCTTACTCCAATACATACAATCCTGGTTGGAGAGATCACCCTAACTTCAGATATGGAAATAGCGGTAATCAGAATACTCAAGGGTTTAGCAGTGGTCACCTAGGTTTCATCTTAATTCGGATGGGCCCGAAACTTCTTCCGTTGCATAGAGGACAAAAAATCCTTGAAAACGGACATAAAATTTGCACAAATCGGACACTGCGAGGGAAAGAAAAAGGCTCCGGAAGAAAGGGGTCGCACCCC
The DNA here is from genome assembly GCA_014851425.1 of Senna tora. Classification (NCBI taxonomy): domain Eukaryota; kingdom Viridiplantae; phylum Streptophyta; class Magnoliopsida; order Fabales; family Fabaceae; genus Senna; species Senna tora. The sequence goes on from CM026262.1 coordinate 28,466,605, forward strand.
CTGAAGAAGTCAAAAGATCCTAATTTTCTCCGGCTTTTTCTCTGGTTGTTGCCCTACACATAAATTAGGGTTTAGGGGTTGCGACCCCCTAGGTTATACGTCGCAACCCCCCCTGAAAATCACAATTTCAGTGATTTCCTCCTGCATTGATTACCAAATCAAGAGGGGGTCGCGACCCCCTGGGTTATACGTCGCGACCCCCAACCCATTAATGCTCATTAATGCCCATATTCAATTTTTCCTTTTATATGACCCATGGAGCTCACTGTAAATAGTGAGTCCTATCACTTGTTCAAGGGGAGAAAAAGAAAGAGGGAGAAGGAAGAGGACCAAGAGGCTATGGAAACTAAAGTAAGAGGTATAATTTCTTGTTATTTTTTATTTTTGCTTACACCACCCTACCAATCCATACCCAAACCTCTACTCTTCTCAACTTCACTTTCTTTGTTTTTTTATATTTATTTACGAAACGGGTTGTAACTCCCTAGTGTAGGTGTTACAACCCTTCTTCTTATCTGAGCACCAAAATTCTTACTCTCTAAAAATTTGAGTTCGGATACGTCGCGACCCCTGGCCGTTTAGAGGCAGAAATTGTTTTGTCTTTTTTCCTAATCACGTTTCATATATTGTGTAACCTACTACCACCAAGAGGCACTTGTCTCTATAGGAGTACTAGTCTTCACGCCATCTGGGCATGCCGCCTGATGAGCCCGCACACGTGCACTTTTCTTGCTATATTTACAATGTATTGTAGGGTAGATAGGTGCCAAGAGGCCCTTGCCCCTTTAGGCACATTGTACTGGGAGGCTATCTGAGCGTTTTCTTGATGGACCTCCCCCTCACTCACACACTTGCATGCCACACGAACTACGTGGACTTTGATCTCTCTTTGAGGGTATGTAGGCCCTAGGCTCTTTTCCTAGGTCAAGTCCACCTTTATTTTCTTCTTTGTTTTGCATTTATATCCTTTAACAATTTTTAAGGCCAAATAATTTAAATAATTAATTTTTAGGGTAACCGTCTTCGGACGGGGGAAGAGGTGTGCCTAACACCTTCCCCTCATCTCAATCAGACTCCCGAACCCAAATATTTTAAAACCCAATTTTTAAATTTTCCAATATGTTTTTCTTTTCCAAGTTTCATGGAAAACTTGGTGGCGACTTCATCGAAGGCTCTTTCTTCACAGTTGGCGACTCCACTGGGGACATTATACTAAGAGAGTCAAGCCCTTTTAAAAATTAATATTCAAATTGTTTGGCCTCTAATATTGGTTGTATGTATATATGCTTGTATATTTGTGAGTCTTTCTTGCTTTTAAAATGTTTTCACCTTTAAGTGGAAGGGAAGGGTAGCTAGGACGCTCCAAAAATCACAAATGCACTATTTAAATTTATATTCACCCACGAATTGGCTCCTATACCCGAAGCACTTCCAAATAAGTTAGAATGGGATATGAGAATCTTTTCCTGTTGGGCTTAGGCCTACAGAGGTTGACCTATCTATCCTACTTAGATTGTTACCTGCCTTATGGGTTGATACGCGCAGACTTTTCTGTGACAGGATCCTCTCTTAAGTCAGGGACTCCACCTTTAGTGGGGGCAATCTAATGGCCTTTTTAGGGTGTTTAGATCGCAAGCCGAACCAAGTGCAAGTTGACCTTAAAGCCTATCCTTATTAGGTCAGCCTATTTTTGAGACCTTAAGAGCCTAACCTTTGTGACACAAGGAGCGAACTCTCTTATTTTGTTACATCCATACATTTTAAAAAAGAGAGTAAAAAAAATAATAAATAAATAATATTCATTTTTCTTATAATTTTCTTTGCACTGTATATAAAACTGCCTTTCGAATTTTGAATAAAAGAAAAGGAGACCACTTTTTCTTTGCATTGGATATAAAAAAAATTTCCTTTGCATTATAAATAAAAGATTTTCTTTTTCTCATAATTTCTTTTGAATTGTATATACAAAAAAAAATTCTTTTCTTTGCATTGTATATATACAAAAAAATAAGAGGTTTCATTTTTCTTATAATTTTCTTTACATTATTGTCTTTGTAATACCCGAGAAAAATTCCGAAGCTTGAAATAAAAAAAGGAAGTAGAAAATAAATTTTGGATATAATTCAGGACCTAAGAAATTGGAAACTTGAATTAAATAGGGAAAAGGGAGTAGGAAATACTTCTGGGTATTTAATTTGGGACATAAAAGAAAATAAAATTTAATTGGAAAGAGGAGGGATTTAATTGGGAATATTATTCCACCTCTTCTTTATTATAATTATTTAGTTTTAATATTTAGTTATTTTATTTTTTATTTTATTTTAATTAATTGTTTTTAAAAAAAATGGGGTAGGTGTCGTGGGGGTTAGAAATAAGAAAGAAAGAAAGAAAGAAAGAAGAAAGAAAGGAAGGAAGAAGAAAGAAAGAGAGAAAGAAGAGAGAGGGTGGAGACGAACGGAGGAGAAGAAGAAGAAGAGTTGGGGTCTGCCGGAAAATTGACCAGGGAGAGCTAGCCGACGCCGGAAAAGTGACCGGAACTCGGGTACGACGTCTCCTACACCTTCCACTAGTCGAATCAAAGGTTGGTAACACCAATTTCATTCTAAACCCTTAATTTCTTCATTTTTAGGGATTTCTTCAATCCACCTTCGATTGGGTTGTTTCGAGGGTAGATTGAGACCTAGGAATTGTTCTTGAACACTTAGTTGGGGTAAGAATCGAGGCTATACCCTCGGGTTTAGCCGAATTCAAATTTGAAAGGGTTTGGGGTTGAAAATTCTAAATATTCCCAATTTGGGAACTCATTGATAAATTTGGAATCGGGCGTGGATTTGAGTAGTTAGGATTGGATTTATGTTGTTGGAATGTAGGTGAACAAAACCCGTGAGGTGCGGAGTCGAAGCTGGGGTCGAAAGGGGGCCGAAATAGTCCCGATCCAGCCCACAACACAGCAAAAGAATTGCTATGCTGCGAGTTGGCACTGCAGCGCCAGCTCTTGGGTAACCAAGGGCTGATTGGGCAGCAGATTGGCGCCCTAGCGCCAGAATGGGCGCTGTAGCGCCCGGCCTCTGCCCAGCATGCCCAAAATTCATTTTTAATCCAATCAGGGGTGTCCGAACCTCCTATTTTCAATCCTAAACATCTTAGGACACCCAACCATGTTTTGAAGGATCAAAATCATTTCAGATGTCTTCTTGTTCCTCAAGAATAGAAACTTACGGAATAAGCTAAGTCCAACTTCTTGAATTTCTAATATCCTTATACACCGTCATTAGGTAACCTTAAGTAGGATAGCTTAGAAGCATGTTGAGGTTTAGTAACTCAAATCCAAGGCCCCAAAAGCAACCCATGAAGAACGATAGTTGTATGAAACCAAGTGCAATGCACTTGAGACTCTAATAGAAGAGGGGGAAGACGGATAAGACCAAGGACTTGGTTCTTGGCAAGGTCTAGATGCATTTTAGGCCCGAGCATGTCATATGCATATGAATTGCATATAGTTTGGGATGTTAACCACTTGAATGCATTCATTAGGAAACAACGACTCGTCCGGAGCGGGAGTTACTCCAGGACAAGCACACGGGAGCCATCCAGGTGAAGGGTTTCCCATCCTTGCCCTAAAGGGTTGATTGAGGATGTGGATATGTGGTTTGCCTACTTGCCTATTTGTAAGAACTATTTAGTGGTTAACATGTTATTGTTGTTCCTAAATTGTTATATATGAAAGTATTGTATATGTGTGTTTAACTACAGGTAAAGAGGTACTGGAGGGTATCCATGTGATGACATGAGATACGTCGAACAGTACGAGCAAGGGGCTAAATTGTTGATTGAGTCCAAGGTTTGGTTTACCCTATTAATTGGAAACTCATTAAAGAAATCGTATAGAAGTTGTTAGTAAACGTCGACGTTTTATGGTAATTGAACTTAGGGAAGACCTTAGAGCTAGGTTATGATCAAACCAAGGGTTTGGGAACAGTATGAGGATTAATACGATCTCTTAATTGATTAGTGAGTGGTAGGGAGGTTCACACTACCTAGGTAAATTCATTTTAGGATAGTAATGGGTAGATAGAGTCAGAATCTCAACTGAGAGCTCGGGGAGTGAAACGAGTCAGAAAAGATTTGCCCGTTGAGGCCATTGCCCTAGCCTGGCACTAGGGTCAGTTAAAAGATTAAAAGATTTGATCGTTGAGGCCATTGCCCTAGCCTGGCACTAGGGTCAGTAAAAGACTAAAAGGTTTGTCCATTGAGGTCATTGCCCTAGCCTGGTACTAGGGTCAGTAAAAGACTAAAAGATTTGCCCGTTGAGGCCATTGCCCTAGCCTAGTACAAGGGTCAGTAAAAGACTGAAAGATTTGCCCGTTGAGGCCATTGCCCTAGCCTGGCACTAGGGTCAGTTAAATATTTAAAAGAGATTGCCCGTTTGAGGCCATTGCCCTAGCCTGGTACTAGGGTCAGTTGAGTGATTTACAGTTTTCAGATGATATGTTAAATATGATTGTTTGCTTATGAGAATTATGATAGAGGAGCATGATCCGTAGATTTATCTTTGATTTGATGTTATATTAATATTGCCTGATCGTAATATAACATGTGATAAATTGGACTTTCATGCGCCGAGGATGGGAAGCTTCTCACTGTGTCTGTTTGACTCACTCCCTCTGCTTCAATGTTTCAGATACATGGATCGACGTCCGGACAGTGATACGGACATTAGACCATCCTTACGCACTTGTTCGCGTGGGTGGACGCCTTTTAGTTATTTTGATTTCTCTTGTTGTACATATTTTAAAGTTGGAAGAGTTGTGTATATATATTTACAGCTTTTAATATGTACCTACTCTAGAATTGTCGTCTTCACATGTACTTAAAGACAGGGTCCAGTTGGGGATAAACTAGGATATATGTTTGAGTATATAAACTTCTGCATGTGAATAGGATAGATCGTACGCATTGAGGCGTACGGTCAATATGATATGGATATATATATTATGTGTGCTTACTGCATATGAGTAGGATAGATCGTATGTATTGAGACGTACGGTCAATATGATATTAATATTTACCTTATGAGTGTTGATATATATAGATTTATACACTGGGCTGAGCTGAAGCGGTATTGAGCAAACTGTGGATTGCAGGTTAATTAGGCCACCAGTGAGGTGTGGCCACTAGTATGATATATATATTGATTGTATAGCAGGGTAGTTATATTCATGTTTACACGATAAGGCTTACGGGTTTAGAGGTAAAAATCTATTCCCGTGCCGGTCACGTACTCTCGATTTGGGGTTGTGATAGTCTTTTGAATTATGAATAAAAAAACAATTTTCCTTTGCATTGCATATATGAAAAAAATTAATTTCTTTACATTGTATAAAAAAAGTTTCCTTTTCATTTGTATTGCATATTAAAATTCTCTTTTTCTTTGCATTATATAAAAAAAGGAAGAAAACCTTTGCATTGTATATATGAAAAAAAATAATAAAATTTCTTTTCTTAAAATTTTCTTTGCTTTGTATATAAAATTTTCTTTTGAATTGTGAATAAAAAAAGTAATCTCCTTTTCCTTTGTATTGTATATATAAAATTTCTTTACGTTATATTAAAAATTTTCCTTTTCTTATAACAAAAAATCATTTTTTTTATAATTTTGATTGCATTGCATTGCATTTAACATTTTCTTTTGAGTTATGAATAAAAAATTTTCTTTTGCTTTGTATATATATAAAAAAAATTGTTCTTGCATTATATAAAAAAAATGTATTCATTTTCTGTAACTTCCTTTGCATTTCATATAAAATTCTCTTTTTGTTTGTGAATAAAAGGAAAAGAAACCACTTTTCCTTTCCATTGTATATAAAAAAGAAAAGAGAAAACTTTTGCATTGTATAATAAAAAAAAAATCATTTTTCTTATAAAATTTTTTTTTCGTAAAGAAAAGGGAATTACATTACCTTTGCATCATATATATGGGAAAAAAAAAAAAAGAAAATCCTTTTCATTGTATATATATGTAAAGAAATTTTTTTGTAAAAAACAAAAATAGATATTTTTCTTATAATTTACTTTGTATTCTATATAAAATTGTCTTTTGAAATGTCAATAAAAGAAAACGAAACCACTTTTCCTTTGTATATATATAAAAAAAATTTTGCATTATATATGTAACTGTCATTTTTGGCTCAGACAATTGTAATGTGAATTAAGGACCGCAAGGGGTCTTAACCTTGGGGGACTTGTCCTTAGGTGGTGCACCTAGGTGCCTTCGTACCCTTCTGGGTAGTTCGTCATGGTGACGTCTATCGGAGCCGTTAGGCAAGGTTGTTACCTGTATTGGGCCGTGTGCGACTAAGACGTGTCTATGGTACTTCGGGCGGGCGAGCCGCTCTTGGGAGGTTGCCTTAGTGGGAGAGAGCTGTGGTCTCTGAGGGCTACTGGAAGCCCTGTAAGCGGTGTGCTCCGAGGAGGAGGTCAGCCGGTCGGAGGTTGGCTTGGACGGAAGGCCAATGACGGGGCTCAAGGAGTTGAAAGTACTCGCGAGGGGTATTTGAGGGTGCTCAGGCACCGAGAGGGTGCTGGATATCGGGGGTAATGTGCGATAATCCTTCACGTTATATGTAATTCTGTGGAGAGATGATTGCCTGCTTAGTCCCCCGGGTGAGGGGCTATTTATACTGGCGTGTGGGGAGATCGTGCTCGACCCATGACTTCGTGGGACGTGGGTCGTCCCACGAGGCTTGTGGAGATTTCACGTCTGGTTGAGGGGAGATTCTGTGTGGTGACGTGGGCGAGGGCCACGTAATGGATGGATGAGAGGTGCCACATGTCTCCAGCGGGTGCTGGGGCCGTGCTTCTAGAACGTCAGTGCCACGTGTCCCTAGGTGGAATATTCCGAAGTTACATAAGTCCCCCAAGTCTACGAGTGTCGGGCGCCGGTGGACTTAAGTTCCTTTGCCTGTAGAATACTTAGGAATTTTGCTGCCTTTAATTGCGGGATAGCTCGTCCGCTTGGAGTTGCGGGTATGGGAGCTGGCCGTCCGACTCACAAAATTGGCTCTCTCGCATCGCTCCGTAGAAAAGGAGGTGCCTTGGAGAGGACACGCATCTTATGTTGGGTGGCTGGCCGCTTGGCTTCCTCAACAAGTTTCTGAGCCGTCTCTACAGGAGGTACGCGACTTACCGAGATGGAGTCATTATTGCTCAGAGGGGCATTTCCCAAAATACCCTTCGAGGGTTAGTGAGGGAAATTCAAAGGTCAGGAGCTACTTTGGTCATTCCCTCTAGTTTCGGAGTCGCTTCGCTTTCGCGCCTCTCGGGCTGCAAGGCGCCTGCTGGGCCTCCTTTATACGCTGAGAGCGGGAGATTTCCCATTATTCTGCGAATCTTCTCCTTCCCCATCCTTAAAACTTGTGATTTTCAATTGTTCGTCGCTTCGATAAATGGCTTCTGCTAGTGCCGCCGCTCCCGTGTGCTCGTCCCGGGATCCAGATTTTGAGCAGTCCCTCCTATTGGTGGCCACGGAAGGTGTCAGGGAGAGAGTAGATGCTCTCATTATGTCGCGGGACTCTGCGGATCTCCGAGAGATCCTCTTGGAGGAGGATGGAGTACTGGCAACTCCTCCTCCGTCTGCTTCCATGGACTGGTACTCTGCCGAGCCAGAACCGTCCTCGACGGTGAACGTGTCGGCGACGGATGCTGGCGAGGTGTCGCAGGTGCTGCCTGGTGCCGGCGTCAAAAAGGTGTGGGAGGAACGTTTCGCTCCTTCTTTCCTGGAGGGCTATGAGATATGGCCAATAGGAGAGGTGGAAACGGTTCTCTGGAGCGAGGGTGTCGGCTTCGTCCTTCACCTCTGTGTTCCCTACAACGCCTCTTTTATTCCTCTGTTCCCTGGTTTCGTGGAGGCCATGCTCAATCTGCTGAATGTTTGGCCTGCGCAATTGACCCAGAATGCTTGGTCAATACTCAGTGTTTTTGACAGGTTCTGTCGGTCGCACAGATTGGAGGTTCTCCCCAGTGTATTTCTTTCCCTCTATCACGTTCGCGAGGTGCACAGATTGGTGTGTTTCCAGTCACGCGTGAAAGGCTTCACCATCACTGACCTACCGGGAAACAACCACGCCTGGAGGTCGTATTTCTTCAAGGTGGTTCCTCAGAAAGGCTTTTGCCCCCCATGGATTCGTTCGTCCGACTGGCGCCCGCGCTTTCCGCTGAAGTGGTCTAATCCTATTCTCCGAGTTCGCTATGACCGAGAGGAGTATGATGAGATGACCTTTGGATTTCGAAAGGGGGCTGTAGTGTCGGGCGAAGACTTGGGTAATTCAGCATTGGTGAATTTGTATCCCTTCTTTTCTTTCCATCAAGCCTTAAATGTCTTCTTTCCGCAGGGCTGTCTCTAGGCGGTATTCAAGGGAGGTTGAATCCTCCGCCGAGTTCTTAGAGCCGGAAGCGCGAGCGGTCGGAGTTCGTGACTACTTCCGGCGGGGCAGAGGACGCCAAGGCGGGCCAGAGGACGCCAAGGCGGGCGAGGATCCCATCGAAGCGAAAAAAAGGTGTCGATCGTAGGAAGGTTCCCTATACCCCTGTACCCCCCGAAGAGATGCCCACCCTACTTCTAGGTGAGGGTATCTCTTTTTGTTACCTGTATTGGGCCATGTGCAGCTAAGACGTGTCTAAGGTATTCCGGGCGGGCGAGCCGCTCTTAGGAGGTTGCCTTAGTGGGAGATAGTTGTGGTCTCTGAGGGCTACTGGAAGCCCTGTAAGCGGTGTGCTCCGAGGAGGAGGTGGGCCGGTCGGAGGTTGGCCTGGACAGAAGGCCAATGATGGGGCTCAAGGAGTTGAAAGTACTCGCGAGGGGTATCGGAGGGTGCTCAGGTACCGAGAGAGTGCGGGATATCGGGGGTAATGTGTGATAATCCTTCACGTTGTATGTAATTCTGTGGAGAGTCGATTGCCTGCTTAGTCCCCCGGGTGTGGGGCTATTTATACTGGCGTGTGGGGAGATCGTGCTCGACCCGCGACTTCGTGGGACATGGGTCGTTTCACGAGGCTTGTGGAGATCCCACATTTGGTTGAGGGGAGATTCCGTGTAGTGACGTGGGCGAGGGCCACGTAATGGATGGATGAGTGGTGCCACGTGTCTCCAGCGGGTGCTGGGGTCGTGCTTCTAGAACGTCAGTGCCACATATCCCTAGGTGGAATATTCCGAACTTACATATATATATAAAAAACATTTCTTTGCGTTATATAAAAAAATGTTCACGTAAATTCTTTTTGCATTGTATATATATATATTAAAAAAATTTCTTTTTCTCATAACTTTCTTTGCATTGTATATAAAAAATAGTTTTTTCCCATGACTTTATTTGCTTTGTATAAAAAAAAAAAATTTTTACCACACATTTGTTTCTAATATAAATCACCATTGTTTTTCTTTTCCTCCTGTTGTAAATAATATTTGTACATGTGACGAGGATGTTTTCTCTCTCACATTAATTCCTAGGCCATAAGATTGTATCAACATTTGTTCATTTACCTGCATAGTCGATAAATAGTTGTTATATTTACAATTATTAAGTGCATGGTGTCAATCTTTTGGCCTTGTACAAGCAAGCTTTACGCAAGCGAAAGTCAAGGTTGCGACTGGTAATTGAGACGTTTAACGTGAAGGAAATATTCTTTTTCCTACTAATCATGAATTTTTATACTTTGAGGAAAACTCCGTTTCGGTTAAGAATCCCTTTTGCTAGTCGTAACGTTTGACTAAAAGCCAAAGAAACCCAATGTGTGTGTAACGAACCTTTTCTTTACACTTCAATCTTGGTCTCTCGTAGAATCCTTTGACTAACAAGAAAACGACAAGGGATTCAGAGAATGATCCTCGAAATAATTGCAAATTTTACCACTTCTTTCTTGAAAAAAAATCTTCATCAAGATGTCTGTGAGGACCCTTTATTGCATTCCAAAGAACTCAACATGGTATTTGTGATCATGTCATTTCTCTTTTTATTGTTCACATGTTTGCACTACAGCCATAGTTATAATTGTATTGGAATGACATTCGATAATAGTTTTGGCTCAAGAACAAGTTTGGCTGTTAAAGTCGTATGGTGACTAAAGAATCACCTTTCTAGATTCATTCTTGCCCTGAGCCTCAGCGCTTGCATTGGGAAACCCTCGTTTTAAATTCCCCGTATAGAGAGGGTCATCGCCTTAGAACTACCATTTTTTCCTTAAACCTAGTGCATGTTCTGTGGAATCGCCCTCCTGATCTTGTATTTGTTTTGAGCTTCGATGCTTGCATTGGGGAATCACCAAATAGGTCATATGTTAGACTCCAGTGCCCGCACTGGGGGATGTCCTTTCAACATGTGTGCTTATACCGGGGAATTATTGTCTTAGGGAATGTTTTGGTCCCTCATTGGGGAATCATCATTTCAAACTCATGTCAGTCTTAAAATCCTAGTGTCTGCATTAGGGAATCACGATTATAAGACCATGTCTGTCTTGGGCCATGATACTGGTATCCGGGTAAGAAAAGCCTCACCATAGATCATGTCTAAAACCCCTATATAGGGAGTCATGATCTTGAGTTTGTCTAGAGCCTCAGTGCTTGCATTGATGAATCGTCGTGTTAGACTCATCTCCTGATGCCTGTTTGGAGACTTATTACCTTAAGTCTTGTCATGAACACCAATGCCCGCACTAGGGAACCATCGTCTTTATCCCATGGCTGCCATGAGACCCATTGATTCCACTGGGGAATCATCCTTTTAGCTTATGGCATACTCTGGGGACTACCATTTTAGCTCATGTCGGATCTTTGCCGTAGTGACCATGATTCCACACAGCACCCTTGTGTCCATCACAAATTGTAGTGCTTGCATTGAGGATCTGTCATTTTAGGTTATACTTCGAACTCAATACCTATGTTGGAGAGGCACCTTTTTAGAATCTTATCTGTTTTAAAATCCCTAGTGCATGCAGTGGGAGGTTATCATATCCGACTTCTAGAAGTGTCTCAACCGGAATGATTCAGGCAGTTATTGGAGCAAGGGATCATTAACCCAAGCACATGGCTCCATTAACACCTCCGTACCCCATATGGTACAAGCCCAAACTTTCATGAGAGTACCATGCAAATGCGCATGGTCACTCAACTGAGACAGGTAGCATTTTTCAAGCCATTGTTCAAATATTAATGAGGAACAGAAAGATCACCCTAACTCCTGAGTTTGAGGGTAGATTCGCAAATAGGGTAAAATGCGACAAGCTTGATTAGAAAATGTTAGACTGAATGACATCAAATAGTTTGAAATGCCTTAGAATCTTTTTCGAATGAACTTTGTCACACTTATTTTGGTAATAAAGTAAAATGTCTTTTCCCTCAGTAATCATCATTCATTTACTCCAAGTTCTTCATTCTAGTTCTTCTCTCATTCTTATTCAGGTGTTCCTCGGGCATTCAAATGTTTGAAATTCTCATCTAATTTGATGCAACATTGGCAGTTAACTTGATTGATAAAAGAAGATATCGCACATATGCATAGTCATGAGTCTCTTGGGATTGGCCACTTGCCTTGCATACCTCAGTCTTAGCCATGTTTTTCGAAATAAAGAAATGAAAAAGGAAAAGAAAATAAAAATAAGGAAAGAAGCCTTAATAAAAGCAAATGAGTTGGCTATATCAAGGATATGAGGCATTTCTTGGCTTTCCCCAAACACAATGAAGATAACCTCTAGTCACCCCAATTGGGCCAGGAGTGGAGTTTTCAAAGTCTAAACCTAGTCAATGTTCACTTGGGAAGGGTAGTCTTTCGACTTTGTGTATTTCAGGGAATCAATTGACAAAAGAAAAGAGAGAGGAGCATTTTCATTTCATTTATCGAAATACTATCTTGCATTGCCAAGCAATTTTAAGCCTTCATGCGTATGTTTTTAAAATTACTTGACATTAAAATAAACCGCGCGGAATAATTAGGATATCTCACGATATAAGCTCAATCCATGATGAGAACTTTGTTTCTTCAGCAAGTTTAGTATCCAATTGGCTTTGCATGTGACCAATGTGAGAGTCAAACCTTGTGGGAAGTTATTTGAGCCAAACTCTAATTTCTTTTCATCGATTATCATTGAGTGTAATCTATCTGCTCATGCTGGTTCTAGAACTTATTTTTAATCTTAATTGAAGCTTTACATGCATTGGTTTGATAGAAAGGATTGAGGCATTCATTTCATTCTCCCTTTTTCCCAAACACAAACCCCATTTATATTTCCTTTGGCCACCTATTTTGAGCCTTTTATTAGTAATTTTCAAGACACTTCATCACGTGATTCTTGGATGAGTATTACATTTTGACCTATTGCATATATTGCCTGACCACTCATTCTTGTGAGTTGAATTTGCCTAGCGATTCAAGTAAGCCAAGTAAGGGCTTGAAGAACAAAAAATAAAAGAAAAGAAAGAATAAAATGATTATTAATGAAAAAAGATAAGAAAAGAAATAAAAGTGCACAAGCAAAAAAGAGAGAAGATCTATGCCTAACTTTTTGGGTGGATAGAGAATGATCTGTTGGTTAGCATCTTGTTTTTAGGTCAAATTTATCGTGCTCATTCAAGAAACTGTTATTTCATGCTTGATAATTGCTAACTTCATTTCTTAAACACTTTTTTCACATTAGTCATTCCTCCATCATTGCAAGCTTTTAAAGAGCTCTTGATCTATTACATTAATACATTTGTAGTGGAGATAAAGATTAATTACAAGCCTATGGTAACTAGCTAGTAAAACAGATTTGAGTGAAAATATTCCAACAATGGCGAATGAGAGAATTACTTGTTCTTTAGTCAGTTGTATTTGCTACAAAAGTGATTTTAATATGTGAAATTTACCAAAAACAACATGATAGAGCCTACCAAATCTGACCTTTTAGAAATGATCGGTAACAATAAAATAGTACCAGAAATAAGGAATTGGCTGCATAATACTCCGCAATATTAGGATTGAGATGATGATAATAGAAAAAGGCACAAATGTGCGTATGACAGTAGCAGAAAATGGAAAATAAATGACTATGTGTGTTATGTCCCCTTCCCTTCTCTCCTTATCCCTCCGCCCTCATCACTACTTACATTTTACACATGAATTATGATTCCCATAATTCACATCTCTTCATTTAAGACCTTAGGACACTAAGTCACAGAAGAAAAATATAGAAATTTATTGGGAGTAAAATATAGAAAGAACATTGTTATGTTGGAATAGTAAAGCCTAAGTTAAACATGTCGTGATCATGTTTAATGCAAAATTTGCAAACAAAACATTTAATCAATAAATACTAGAAATTAAAGGGTATGGTTAATTAATTATTATCGAAGATGCAAATTTAGAAGGTGATCACTGATGATGGATGCAGAATAACAGATAGATATTGGTGGCAGAGGGGGAAAAATGGCATTAGGACGTATATCAATTCCAACCCAACTTTAATCATAAACAACCAAACAGAAGACTACGGCCAGATTAGGATATATCTCTCGTGCTCTATTTTAGTTTTTTCTCTTCCCCTGTTCTCTGTGAAAAGTCAAGATAAAGGAAGAAGAAGACATAAAGAAGATACTTATAAGCAAGAAGAAGACTACGGGAAGATTAGGTTAAAAGAAAAAAGGGTAAGGGTTGTAATTTCATATATTTCTTAAGGTTATTTTTTTCCAATTAGATGAAATTTGGTGCACCTCCGTGTTTTTAATTTCCTCTACTGCATCCTCTTTTTTCCAAAGCTGAAAAATGAGGCTTCAAATTAAAGCATTATTTTAGCTTTTCTTTAGCTTCTCTTATTTTTTAAAGCCCCATCCAAACACTACAATTTTTATAAAAAGTACTTCAATTGAAAATTAAAGTTCTTTTTTTTTTTAAAAAAAAGCTCATCCAAATGCACACTTAGTCAAAGCTAAAGCATATTTTTACCCTCCTTACTTGATTTTAAAGATTAAGAAGTGATTAAATAATGTTTGCCTTCACTTGTCTTCCTTTTTCCCGTTGATGGGAGAGTAATTTTACCTCCTCATTAGATAAACGGTCATCCTGCCTTGATGTCTAAATTGGGGAATTCCCTTCTCTTGAATGTGGTCTCAATCCCTACACATTGACTGGGGAATCATCTTGCCCTTAGTATCGGGAACGAAGTACCCCAAAAACATACCTCTGTCTGCTTGTCCTGGGATTTCGATGTCTCAAGTTCTCTCTTAACTCCTTTGTTTGCGGACTGGAGAATCATTTCCTCTGCATCTAGGGTTGGGATCCCGGTGTCCCAAAGCAGGTTTTTGGCTGCATAAGGTCTCCAATGCCCTGAATTTTCCTCCATTCTCATGTCAATGGACTGGGGAATCATGTTTTTGGTTGTTGGGATCTTAATGCACCCGTAGCATTCTATCCCTAAGTAGGCTGGGGAATCACTTCTTCTCAAAGTGTTGAGGCATGAATACCCCCAAATGTTGTTTCCATTTTCCCTTTTAAAAAGAAAATCAAGTGAAAAATAAAGTTATGTTGTGCACCGTGTTTGTATGTCTCTTATCTGCTCCTGTTATCAATATGTCTGCATATGTTCATTATCTTTGCATGTGTATCCTTGATTTTCTTGACTGGAGATTGTGTTCACATGTGAGTTAGCATCATTGCTGCATTTGAACGTGAATCCATTTGCATGACATTTGCACGATACTTCTATAAGTCATCAAGTGATTATTGTGCGATGATTGCATAGTACTCGTGATTTTTATATTCATGTTTCCATTGGGCGTGAATTTTTCACTTATAGCCATATGGTATTTGCATAAGCATTTGCATGATCCATATATGCATAAATGTTTTTATCACTTGCTAAACCTAAGAAAATTGGAGCAGCAGGAAATGCATGTTTTGTATGAATCCTTTTATCACCTGCTAAATCCAAGCAAGTTGGAAAAGCAGGAAATACATGTTGTTCGTGATTTTTAGGGCTTGCTAAATCCATGCAAGTTGGGAAGCAGGAAACTTTTTAATCACCTGTGAAGTCCAAGCAAGCTGGCAAGCAGGGAAAATCTTTTTAGCCCCTTGAACTCTATTTCCTGTGGTGATCAGTTTTCTTTGCTCATAAAAAGCCATCGAAATTTTAATTTTCGGGACTCTTGCATGCCAAGATTTCCTTTTTAATCAGTTTTCGCCAATGAGTGTTTCGAAAATTGGACATACATGAATTTTGGGGACTCTTAGACCTCTGGGGGAAAGGTTCTTCAGTACTCATAGAAAGTCAATGGAAACCTGGTACTCATAATTTATGGAGACTATTTGATCTTCATGGTGATCAGTCTTTGGTGCTCATGGATAGCCATCGAGTACTTCGAAGATATGACACCCATAACTGTTGAGGTCTCTTAGATCTCCGGGGGAAAGGTTCTTCAGTACTCATAGAAGGTCACTGAAAACCTGGTACTTGTAATGGAAACCTCCCTAGCTGGTTGGCGGCCGAAGACAAAGTCGCTGATGTTGCTGATCTCCAGGAGGAGTTTCTAGCACAGAAGATGTATGGCATGCTTCTGGCGGTCGAGCAACTTGAGCGTTTCCGTGGGGAGAGGTTTTCACCGGAGTGGGTGGCTTCCCTGCACCCTTCTCTAGAGCTTTTTGATGGTGAGCTCCAAGGTCGGATGGAGACTAACTCTCCATTGAATCTCCCCTATCTTCATCAGCTGGCCGACCGTCTGGTGGATCATCAGGTACTCTCTCATATCGGCGGGCCTGCTCTTGAGATTGGAGCTACTTCTCAGCAACTGGCTGAGATGATTCATCAGAAGCCGTTGGAGGGAGCTGGCAACGTTGAGCCTGCGGGGGCTAAGGCCATTGTAGGTCATGGGGATGCCCAAGAATAGGTTTATATAGGTTTTTGGGTGTCTACCCTTTGTAATAGGCGGACGCCTTTCCCATTTTTTATATTCAATGAGAACTTGTTTTACTGCCTCTCTTTTCACTTCTGGGCAAAATGTTTCTGCGAGTACAATTTCTTTTTTGTTGTTATCTCTTTAAGTCTGGGTAAAAAGACTTTTTGCATGAGTACCGTGTAATCAACACGGTTTGTATGCAGTTGCTAGTGTGTCTTTATGTGAACGTTCATTTTGCGTTTTCACACCCAAGGGGTTTTACCGCGCTACTGCGGGAATGTTAGCTTGGCCTTAGAGGCATATTAGCGATTTTTCGGGCGGTCGGCCCGTTGCCCTTCCTTGCGACTTGTGCGAGTACTTTGCAAGTTTAAGCCATGCCACTTTCTGGAAAGGAATACATCGATTAATAATAGACAAAATGGTTACATTCGAGCAGCCTCTGTCGGGCTAGCCTTAGTTAGACTGAAGGTAAACAAAATGATTACATTCGAGTTGCCTAGGTCAGGCGAGCCTTAGTCAGGCTGAAGTGAATCCTAAATTTGAAACAAAGAGACGTGCGTGACTTGACCGAAAGGTGGCCTGAGAGCGCAAAATGTGTTTAGAGCTTTAGGTGGTGGTTTGGTCCGGGCGGGTGGACTCCAGCTTCTTTTTCTTGACTCTTTACCCTCGGGGGGTTCCTCGCGTGATTCTCGAGGACCAAGGCAAGTGACCTTGACGGTCTTGGTTTAGCTTGCTGCATAGTATGCTCGCGCTAGTTTTTGGTCCGCCATGATTTCTGCAACCCCATGGGGTGTTGGGAACCTCATTGTGAGCTGTGTGGTGGACACTACAACCCTGAGCTTGTTTAGGGACAGTCGCCCTAGGATGGCATTGTATGCCGAAGGTGCTGAGAGGATGATGAAGTCTACATCAAGTCTCATGACTTTTGGTAAGGTGCCCATGGTTGTTCGGGCTGTTATGATTCCTTCTGCGGGAACCTGGGCTCCTGAGAATCCTATGAGTGTGTCGGGGAATGGCCTTATCCTAGCCTCCTTCAACCCGAGTTTTTTGAAGGTGTCAAAGTAGAGGACGACTGCCGAGGATCCGTGGTTGACCTGGACTCTTTTGACCTCGTAGTTAGCGATTACTGTGGTTACCACCATGGGGTCGTCGTGGATTGGTCCCTCTAGGTTGGTAAGGTCGAACGTGATGGGGTCTCCTCTGGGCTCGCTTCTCTTTTTGTGCTTTGGGGCATAGTCGAGGGCGAGTATGGAGCGTTCCACCCTTTTCTTGTTCTGTGGTAACGATGAAGTTCCTCTCTGCAGACCACCTACGATGACATTGATGACTCCGCGAGTAGGTGTCTGATCGTTGGCCTCTCGTGAGTGTTCCATGTTAGCTCTGCTCTCCTCTTTGATGTACCTGCCGAGTTGCCCTTTACGTATTAGGTCTTCGCTCTGATCCTTTAGGTGGATGTAGTCGTTAGTTTCGTGCCCGTAATCCTTGAGGAATTGGTAGTACTTGGACTTGTCTGCCGGCTTTTCTGTCTTTCTCCTCTTCATCTGTAGCTTGTGAATCGCCCTCTGGGAGGCGTTCGTGGTCGAGGGGACAACCATTTCCTATTGTTTTTTTCTTTGGAGTTTTGGTTTTCTGCTACCGCTTTCTCCTTTTTCTTTTCCACTCGTTCCATGTCGGACCTACTTATCAGGAGCTTCCTCATCTTATCTTTGGCGATTTGCACATTTTCTTCTTGGATGAACCACTCTGCGCGGTCCATTAGCTCCTGTAAGGTGGAGACGGGGTACCTGTTGAGTTCTCCGTAGAACTGCAAACATCGGAGACCCTGTTTGATGACAAAGATTGCGACGACGTCCGAGAGGCCTTGGACCTAGAGTGAGAGTTTGGTGAAGCAGGCCAAGAAGTCTTGCATGGTTTCTCCTTCTTCTTGGTGGAAACCAATGAAGGATTCCTCGTTCTTTTGGTATTCCTTGCTGCTGGCAAACTGCGTAAGGAACTTTTGCGTCTGCTGTTCGAAACTATGGAGGAATTGGTGGGTAGTAGTGAGAACCACCTCAGAGCCGCCTCCTTCAAGGTCGAAGAGAAGACTCGGCATTGCTGACCGTCCGTCATGCCTAATATCGACATAGCCGAGTTAAAGGTGTTAATGTGATCTCGTGGATCAGTTTCCCCGCCATAGGGTTCTATGTGGAAAGGCATCTTGAAGCCCATGGGCACGTGCTCGTTCATGACTTGTTGGGTAAAATGGTGTTTCCTCTTTCCTTGGAAGTCGAAGCCGGGCCACTGGTGAGTAGTCATGCCGTAGGGGGCGTACGGGTTGTAGGCTCCTACGCAGGGCATGTGGAGATAGGATCCTGGTGTGTAGTTCGGGACCGACGGTCAGGGGTAATCAATGGGTGGACGCACTATCCACATCCTCAGTCAACCCTGTAGGGCAAGGATGGGAAACCCCTCACCTAGACGACTCCCTTGTGCTTCTCCTTGAGTAACTCCCGCTCCGGACGAGTCGTGGTTTCCTGACGAATGCATTCAAGTGTTTAACATCTCATACTATATGAAATTCGTATGCATACGACATGCTCGAGCCTAAAAATGCATCTAAACGTTGCCAAGAACCGAGTCCTTGGTCTTATCCGTCTTCCCTCTCTTCTATGAGAGTCTCAAGTGCCTCACACTTGGTTTCATACCACTATCGCTCTCCTTGAGTTGCTTTTGGGGCCTTGGATTTGAGTTACTAAACGTCAATGTGCTTCTAAGCTATCCTAATTAAGGTTACCTAATGACGGTGTATAAGGAATTTAGAAATTCAAGAAATTGGACATAGCTTACTCCGTAGGTTTCTATTCTTGAGGAACAAGAAGACATTTGAAATGATTTTTGATCCTTAAAAACATGGTTGGGGTGTCCTAAGATGTTTAGGATTGAAAATAGGAGGTTCAGACACCCCGGGATGGCTTAAAAATGAATTTTGGGCATGTTGGGCAGAGACCTGGCGTTGCGGCGCCATGCTGCTGCCCAGCAGCTCTTTGTTTACCAGAGAGCTGGCGCTACAGTGCCAGCTCATGGTGCAGCAATTCGTTTGCTGTGCTTTGGGCTAGTTTGGGCCCGTTTCGGCCCCCTTCCAACCCCGGCTTCGACTCCGCACCTCATGGGTTTTGTTCACCTACATTCCAACAACATAAATTCAACCCTAACTTCTTAAATCCAAGCCCGATTCTAAATTTATCAACGAATCCCCGAATTGAGAATATTTAGAATTTTCAACCCCAAACCCTTTCAAATTCGAATTCGGCTAAACCCGAGGGTATAGCCTCGATTCTTACCCCAGCTAAGTGTTCAAGAACACTTCCTAGGTCTCAATCTACCCTTCAAACAAGCCAATCGAAGGTGGATCGAAGAAATCCCTAAAAATGAAGAAGTTGAGGGTTTCGAATGAATTTGGGGTTACCAACCTTTGATTCGATTGGTGGAAGGTGTAGGACACATCGTACCCGAGCTCCGGTGACTTTTCCAGCATCGGCTAGTTCTCCCCGGTCACTTTTCTAGCGAAACCCCAACTCTCCTTCTTCTTCTTCTCCATGCCTCTCCTCCCTCTCTCTCATCTTTCTCTCTCTTTCTTTCTTATTCTTATCTCATGCGTGGTCTCCCTTCCTCTCTCTTTTCTCTTTCCTTTACTTATTATTTCTTCTCCTTCAATCCTCTTAAGTCACGCACCCCCCTCTTTTTAATAAAAAAAAACAAAAACAAATAATAAAACAAATAAATAAATAACTAAATAATGATAATAATAATTATATTAAAGAAGAGATTAAAAATATCCCCAATTTAATCCCTCTTCTTTCCAATTTAAATTTTATTTTCTTTTATGTCACAATTTAAAAACCCAAAATATTTCCTACTCCCTTTTCTTCCTCTTCTTATTTTATTTCAAGCTTCGGAAATTTTCTCAAGTATTACACTGTGTGTGTGACCTTGGTGTCCAAATTCCTAAGAAAAGTGAACTATTTGTTTTTTTTTTGGGCAAAATGTTAGCAAACGCAAAAGACAACAAAAAAAGGGAGTAAACAGCATTTAAAGAAGGAAGTGATGGGACTAGTGAGAAGGTGATGGGAGTGATGGGGGAGAAGGATGGATAGAAGTTGGTGGTGTGGCTTGTTGAAAATATCGTACGGGGATGATCACGAGAAGATCTGGAGAGAACATTATGTTATGATATTTGTTCCCGTCTTTAATGTCAAAGATTTTCTCTATCCCTGATTCTAACAACACAATATGTGAAAACCGCTCAATTTTTTGAGGTGAAGAGTTGAAGATATATATATTTCTGTTATGGGGTCCTTAATTGCTCTAGGTGAGCTTCCTTTCTTCTTAAATCTTTTTGATTTCCATTGTTTGGGGTGGGTTTAGCTCTTTCATTGTTTATTAAAATTTTGGGAGTAGAGGGAGAAAGCTATGATTTTAGAGAGAGGAAGCTAAGAAAGACCACATGAAAGCCTTATTAGTCCTAGGAAACAATTATAAGAGGTCTTCATGAAGTTTGGGCAACTTTTTATATATTCGAAAATATCACTGCAATCTCTGAATTTCTTATATGTTGTTGTATATTTTAGAGCAATTAGATGGAAGTGAATAATGGGAGAAAAGATATGTAAAGCCATGATTTTGAGAGATAGGGACTAAAATGAAATTCTTTTCAGTTATAGGTAGTGAGCAAAAAATTCATAATTCTTGGTCTTTTCTATAACATTTTGTTCGAAGGAGGTTAAAACATAAATTTGGAAAATTTTAAAGTCTATTGGAGGCCACTTTTGAATTTAGGGAACTTTTAAGGACCAAACTGAAACATTTAGAAATTATGGGTAATAATGTAAATGTATGAATCTAAATTTTTATACTAGTACTAGTTCTTATAGCATTGCTGTCACGACCCCCGTTTAGAGGATCGTGACCGGCACAGACACAGGGAATACCCCTATGCCTGTAAGCCTTATCACCTGATTGACAGAATATCTATTATTGAAAATAAATTCACATGCATTATAATACCATGGCTACACCGAAATGGTGGTCTATCCTAGGCAAGCAAATCCGCGGCCATTGCCGCTTCAAGATATAGATATAGGAAAGCACACATAATATATATAACCTATGTACTGGCTACACATCTGAAGATGCTCCCTATCCTATTCACATGCAACAGCTATATGTATATATATATATTTTTTTTGCAAACAAGTTTTCCCTATATCGCAATATAACAAATCCTGATCTTTAAGGTGTGCGAAGTTGACAGTTCTAGATTTAGTGATACAATCTAATTGGGTACGCAATATAATGATGAACATGAAGCAGTTTATTCCACATCATCAATCAACAAGTAAACATGTAACATATAGTGTCGGCTTTTACTTACCGGTCTTCTCACGTTCAGCATGTCTGAATCAAACAAGACGTTGTGGTGACGTAATCCTGTACGTCACTACTATGCTGCACAATCAGCAATCATATACAAACACAGACAATTTGTACATACACACAGATATTCTAACATATATCTACTTAATTTCCCCCACTCTGGGTATCTACTAGCCACTACGTGGCTTTTTAATTCGAATCTGTGCACTCGGGTTGCTCGCCACCAGGTGGCAAAACATAGTTAACTCATTCACATGGGTACTGGTCACCTCGTGACAATCTATTAATCAAACACAATCAACTTCTATCTATCAAACAACTGACCCATAGCCACCAAGTGGCACGTCCTGACCCCTCGCTGCGGGGCAATAACCGCGGTATCATCATAGCTAGTGCCCACTCGTCCATTACCCAACCAGGCCACAATGGCGGCCATGGCACGACGTCTCAAAGCATGGCCACTGACACACCCTGGACCAACTCAATAGGGTGATTTCTCCTCTACAAGATCAGGCTCACGGTTCACCCGTAGGTTTCTCCCACGTCTCCTTATCTTGGTCTCACATATTAATAGGATTCTTTGTATCTTTCCCGAAGGATCAACAATTCCTCTCCTTGTTAATATGGTCGAGTATCCTCAATAGGTTATAACTCATATACCCGTCCAGATGCACTCTCTGAGCCACAAGCTATCGTCATAGCAATATAAATCCTTTCTGACCCTATTGCCAGGATAGGACAATGACCATCATCGTGGTGATTGTAAAATTGAGGTGTCAAGTGCCACCTGACGTTGTTCTAGTCAATGTCTCACATCGCTAGCATAACCAAATCCGAAACCCACCAATAACTCCTTTAGCATGATTATAATCTAAGTCACCGTCGTGACGAGTTTTCAAAATAAAAGCTTAGTCCTTCCGTACAAGGACTCTTACCACCGTCATGGAAAAGATTTAATAAAATACTCATCATGCCTCCGGAGTGTATGAGTTGGATTTGTAACACACCAATCACAGCAAACAATTACACTCTACTCCTATGTCTTCCTATCCAAGCTACTTTCCACAACCTATTTTCTAGTTCTTTTATTCTTTTAGCATTCTATACCTTTAGATAACACATATTTGACAAGCAGAGAATATACATACTCATGTAATCCACATAAGCATACAACCCTAGGAGCAGAGATGGAATAACCCTCAACTTGGCCAACCTTCCATGCAATCCTCTCCTGTAACTTTAGTCTCCTTGGAGTTCCTGTTGCACTCTATTACGTGCTGTTGTTCCTATAAGAACAACATTTAGTTCGTTAAGGTTATTACTTAGCTTAACTTGTTATTTATCTCTCCATTACTCTCACATGTAGTTCATGGTAGCCACAGAGTCAAGCTCTTGGTCTTATTGGACTTCTCTATCTCGACTTATGCGTATCCTTCCTCGGACACTTGACTTACTCGCATATAACACTCTACTTGAGTGTTTCACATACTTGGATTTGAGTATTAGACCTCTATCTAACTTGTATTCGCATATAAGGAAGCTTATCTAGCTTGGTTGGAAGGAATCCTAATTTTAGGAAGGTCTAAGCATTTTGATTCAACTTGTGTTCCTACTTGGGTTCTAAGAAATCTATCTTCTAAACCTCAATATATCTCTAATTTATCCTACTTAAGGTTTCCTGATAATTATGGAGGAAGGAGGTTGCCATTCTAGAATTTGGACTTCATTGTTCCGCAAGCTTCCATCCTTGAGAAGCAAGAAGGTACCTAAAATAATTCTTAATGCTTGATAGCATATTTACAATTATTCTCGGGTGTTTAAGATTGAAAAGAGGAGGTTTAAAACTCCTAACGTCACCCTTAAGTGTATTTGGGCAAATCGAGCAGGGACCTGGCACGTTAACGTCAAGGTCCAATCTTAGTAACCTCGGGCCAGCTCTTCATGGGTCTTGTTCAGCTAATATTTCAACGATATAATTTTAATAATACCAATCCAAGCCTATTTTGTCACGACCCCCTATCGGACCTCCGTGACCGGCACGGGAGGTAGATTTCTCCCTATCCCGCAAGCCTCTAATCCCTTATTGACTTTTTTATATGTGCATAACTACCCATTTCTATTACAAACACAATATAATATATATGGTCATCCATTTCCGGTGACCTAAGCAGTTTGCAATCCACGGCTCGCTCAGCACCGCTTCAATCTATATAGATACACATATTCATTCACACGTACATATAGTATACATATTGATCACGCGCTTCAGGGCGGGTGATCTATCCTATTCACATGCAGAAGTCCTGTGTACAGTCATACATACATTCAATCACACGCTTGCATATAGTTTACATATTGATCACACGTCTCCATGCGTGTGATCTATCCTATTCACATGCGGAAGCCATATTTTCACACAAACAGGTATTCAATCACACATACATATAATTTACGTATTGATCACACGCCTCAATGCATGTGATCTATCCTAGTCGCATGCAGAACTCATATATGTATATACATTATATGTGCTATAACATAACCTAGATTCCCAACACCAAGACCTAACTTTAATCTGTACGAAGCCGACAATACTAGAGTTCGACATATATATACAGTAGTTGTATATGTACAAAAGCTACATCCAAAAAGGAGTCATATATACATATACATCCTGATTTATTTACATAAACCAAAATACACTACCCACGCGGACTATGCGTGCGGTCTTCAGAGTTATCCGCCTCCTTGAGAAGAAGTGGACGCGTTACCGATGCCTGAACCACCTGTATCTAAAACATGTAAATAGGGGGTGAGTCGAAAAGACTCAGTGAGAAGCTCCCCCATCCCTGGCGTAGCAGCGGGTACCACTACAGCTGGGGGAAAGGAGCAACCACAACCACATACGCATGAAACGGATTTATATTGTGGCCTTTAACATGATCAGGCAATCAATGTATCATATTCACAAGTAAAATCTTAATTCATGCTCCTAACATATTTATTAATCCGCACGTACATAAATCACAATATATATATCATATATTTTCATAAGTCACACATAGTTATGCTCGTAGGCATTCACTTTCTGTCTCCTGCATTACGCTAAGAGAAATACTGGCTCGAAGGCAATTTCATGTTCGAAACTGGTTGATCACACCAGGAACTTTCTGACTCCAAGGCAAGCTTAGAGTAATAGCTGGCAACTTGTCTAACCTCAGTTAAACCAAGGTAATGGCCACTACGTGGCATACTTACTGTTAACAAAATCTTGTCTGTCCAACTAGGATAATCGACTCGATCTACCCGAACTAACCTAACAAGTTCAACTAACAATTTAACCTTGAAAGACGCCCTATTAGTAACTAACTGAATATTACACGTGTTTATTAGTTAGGCCTAGTTTTCCCCCTTTTCAACTATGCAACCCTCTCGCTCACAATTAACAACCTAGGTTCATTTTCCTCAATGTACCATACGATCAAAACCATTACAATGATGATCAATTTAAATGGGTTTCTAAAGTTACTGAACTCTCACATATGAAATCACGACACAATCCTACCCACGGTAACACATAGGGCTCATTGAGCCACATTATCACATATACATATATTTGGTTTGCATTTCCACTATTTACTTACTAACCATACACACGTAGCGCAAACTCATTCAGATAAGTACATTTCATATGATAACTGCATAAAATAAGGCAAACCACATTTGCACGTTGTCATCCAACCCTGTGGGGCAGGGATGGGAGAGCCCCTCACATCTTTGGCCCTCCTGATCAGTCCTCGGAGTGCCTGGAGCTCCAATTACCCTGTGGTGCCCTATTCACATATATATTTAAGAAATTTAGAATGTGTAACTAAGCATCTACCATGCACGTGTCATGCTAATGCTTATGCACCCTCTAAATACTTCCAAGAACTAATTATTTAGTTCATTACGTCGTCTTATTTGCTCTTTTTGAAAGTCCATACAGTCTTATATCGACTTTCACACATTCGAGCCACTTAGAACCTCTAAATGCTTAGGTTAGAGATTCCTACTTGTCTAAATTTCGCTTCATGTGTTCATAAGGGTATTTAACTAATAAAAGAATAAGTTCACGGCTCAAAAGAGGTCTTAGCTTACTCATTCCACCGTTTCCCCTTATTCGCTGAGTAAAAGCTTAGTTACTACCTCTTTAATTATATATAAAAATATAATTGGGTATAATTAGAGCCTTGGAACGAATTTAGCGGGTCTTAGGTGTCCACCACGGACTACACCGAGGTGTTCAACCTACCGCACAGCTCCATACTGTACGGTGGCTTAGTATTTCGCCTCTTTTTCACCGGATTGGGTTCCGGTTGAGACGGTAAATACTCGGGCTTTATTCCCTTGTTTATTTCCAGCAACTACAACACTTATACTACTCCAATCCAAGCCTAATCATGCATCAAACTATCAATTTCGAATTTTAGAGCAATTTCCTAACCCAATTTTCCTAATTTCCATACCCGGTCAATTCCTACGGTTTATCTTCGATTCTGAACCTCAATAAGCTTTCAATAACACCCACTAAGCTCAAATTTAACCCCGGAATGCCGCGATTGGAATTATTTGAAGAATTCCTAAAATACCCAAAATTGGAGAAATTGGGGTATTGAAGGAAGGATTGGGGCTTTCATACCTTGATTCAATCGGTTAGAAAGCTTGGAGGTGTAGAAGGAAAACTTCCGGCCACCGTCTCCGGCCTCGGAACGCGTTTTCTGGCCGGTTCCCGTAGCTTCCCCTCCATCTCGGTTTGTCTCTCGCGTGATGCTCTCGGTTCCGTGCTTCTGCTCGCTGCGTTTTGCGTTCTGCTCCTCCTTTCTTTTTTTTTTATGTTTTGTAGTTTAATGAAAGGGGGGTCACGGTTGGCCCCCCATATTATTTTATTATTATATTTCTTTTTTTTTTCTTTTTATTTGTTTTAGTAAGTAAATGGAAGGGGGGGTCATGATTTGGCCCCCCATTTTTTTTATTTGGTTAAAAAAAAAGAAAAATAAATAATAAGTAATTAAATCCTACTTCTTTCCCATTTTTTTAACCCCATTTTCTTTTAATTTAATTTATTTTTCTTTCCCAAAGAAAAATAAATTAATAATAATGATAATAATAAAAATTAATATCTCGGATATGACATATTTACTCAAATCCAAGCTCAATAATAATTATCAACAATTTCCCCAATTTATGAATAATTAGAGTTTTAACCCCAAATCCTTCCAAATTCGAATCCCGGTAAATCCAATGTTATAGCCACGACTCTTACCCAAACTAAATGTTCAAGAGCACTTTCTAGGTCTCAATCTACCCTTAAAACAACTCAATCGAAGGTGAATCGAAGAAACCCCTAAAAATGGAGAAATTGAGGGTTTAGAATGAAATTGGGGTTACCAACCTTGATTCGATTGGTGGGAGGTGTGGAAGAGGTTGTAGTCGAGCTTCGGTCAGCTTTTCCGGCGTCGGACAGTCCTCTCCGGCGAGTTCCCGGCGAATTTCCGGTGAATCTCCCTCTCTCTACCTCTCGGCTCTTTCTCTCTCTTCTCCCTCTCTCTCCGTTTTCTTTCTTCCTTTCTTCTTCTCTTGCCCGCATTTCCCTTTTCTTTCTTTTTTTCTCTTTTTATTCCTTTCTTTTCTTTCATTTCTTTTAATCTCACGGTTCCCCCCTCTCTCTCTCTTTTCTTTTTCTTTTTCTTACTTTCTTTTATTTACTTAATTATTATATTTAAATAATAATAATAATAATAAAATCTGAAAGTAGTATAAAATAAATAAATAACTAACTAATAAAATTAATTAGGATAAAAATAAAATAAGATAGGTAAAAATTAAAATAATTATTAATTAAACTAAAATAACTAATATGTATTTTTAATTTAATCTCTTTCCCATTTTAATTCAGGTTTCCAATTTCTTAAGTCCTGAATTAAATCCTAAAAATTATTTTCTACTTCTTTTCCTTCCCCTTTTATTTTATTTTAAACTTAGAAAAAAAATTTTGTGTATTAAAATCTTCGAAAAAATTCCTTTCCGGTTTCTTTTAACTTTCATTTATTTTTTTTCTATATTCTTTTTAAATTTTTAAATTCCTAGCCCCGAAATAAATCATTCTTTAATCCTCAAAATTTTAAATAAATCATTCTTTAATCCTCGAAATTTTTCGGGGTATTACAATTGCAGAATGAATTTTCTGTGGAAATTTACAAGTGTTGAAAGGTCATATAAAATAAAGAAATCCAAATAATATGCATTATATATTTTTGTCCAACAAGAATTTATTTACAAAAAAATAAATAATTAAACAAGTAATTTCTTTATAAGAAAAACTTTTATCCATTAAAATAATAGGGTAAAGTACCCTTGCTGCCCCCAAACTTTGCTGCAATGTTCATTCCTGCCCCCAAACTTTTTTTTGGTTCATGCCTACCCCCAAACTTTCAATTTTGTTCATGCCTACCCCCAAACTTTCAATTTTGTTCATGTCTGCCCTTTTTGCTAACACTGTTAACTTACTTGACGGAATTTGCTGACGTGTACGATGAATGTGCATCTCTTTTGCCACATCATTGTCCACCTCACATTTAACTTTTTACTTTTATTAAAAAAAAAGTAACATAATCCAAAAAAAAAAACCAAACTTTTACCTTAAAATATTTTTTTATTTGGATTAGGTTAATTTTTTTAATAAAAGTAAAAAGTTAAATGTGAGGTGGACAATGACGTGGCAAAAGAAATACACATTCATCGTCTATGTCAGCAAATTCTGTCAAAAAAGTTAACGGTGTTAGCAAAAAGGGTAGGCATGAACAAAATTGAAAGTTTAGGGGTAGGCATGAACAAAAAAAAAAGTTTAGGGGCAGGAATGAACATTGCAGCAAAGTTTGGGGGCGGGAAGGATACTTTACCGAAAATAATATTAATTTTTAAAAACTTAATCATTATTTGAACATTAACTTTAAATAAAAAGAATAACAATAAGAGAGAAATCCGATTTATAGTTATGATTTCAAATAAGATTTAGGGTGAGCCTATGCCTCTATGGAGAGAACGAGCTTTTTGGACTCGTCCTCTCATTTACTACTTTTCTTTCCTTTTTTTAAATACTTTTAAAATTTTTCTCTCTGAGAGACAAAGAGAAGAGAGGATGACCTCATGTGAGGTCGTCCTCTCCATAGACTCACCCTAAGATTTATAATTATGATTTCAAATTAGAATTGGATAATAATATATATTTTTGTGCAATAAGAAAGTATTTATAAAAAAAATAAATAACAAAAACTGTATATTTCTTTAATGAAAAAATTTAAGCTATATAAATTGTTGGGGCAGCAACATGAAAATAAGAATAAACACCAAAAATTAGAGAAATGTAAATTTGTTAGAGAAATTATAATATGCGTGGTACCGGACTGAGGCACGGGTATCTCGTTATCTTTAAGGTAATTCACGCCTCCCACGGGTTGATTTTGCTATATCACCCGGAGCAGGGGTACTCAGACGCGTTACCACCAGGATACAACAACCCAGTACTCGCCTGTATGTCTACAACCTTTGCACGTAAGAGGTAGACAGGACTCTGTCTCCGACACCTTTCTCTACCCAAATATTACACATATTGTTTGAATGATTTTTTTGTGTTTTTCACGCACACTCTACATTTCATGTATGCTTTCTTCTTCTATTTATAAGTAAAGTATTCATTGCCTCATCAAGTAGCTAATAAAGTGGATTAATGATATGAAATTAAAACATATAAAGTGCTATCAATTTCCACTGTTTTTTTCATTAAAGAATAAAAACTGCCATGTACAATAATGCTGCAATGTCTACATTTTATGACTTTTTAATAAATTTTGTAACTTATTAATTATTAATTTATTTATAATAATATTCCAACAATCTCCCACTTAATATTATAAATTAACACACACATTTTTATACTTGGGTAGAGACAGATTATTATGCATAATATAGATAGCTAAATTGCCTTGAATCTATATTTAGCAAAAATATATATCTTGATCCAGAGCCATGGTGGTATTCGCCTTGAACCATAACTGCTTAATGGAGACAAGACATATATCATGCACATAATAATCCAGGTGCAATATATGAGCCCAAGCCCGCACATTATGCGGCCGTGTGCGCACCCTGTTTCTTGAATGTGTTTCAAGAATATATGCCCTTTTATATTCTCATAGGAGCGGCACCACTCCGTCACATTCAAATAGGTGAATTCTGTCAAGGGTATTCCTGCAATTAAGATACCCCACTCTTATAGAGCTACAGACTTCATTAAGAGTTTCTGAAAACTCAACCTCACATATCATTGCTAGAAAATGCACTTACATCAGAGGGATAAATTAAGAGTTGAAACTCTTTTAAATGTGCATTTCAACAGCCACTCTATGATTCGTTCGTTCCTTTGAATTACCAAGTTCTTAGGATCTCTAATCACAAGGTAGGGTATCCTCATAGGTTGCTTTTAATCCATACGAGCTTTAAATATTTATCCCCCTCGATGTACACACCAGATTCTTTGACTGTAGCTATAGTTTCAGAAAAACACACAATTCAAAGAATCTATTAATGACGGTATTCATCACAATAAGTGATCACATATTATTGGCTCCAAAAAATCTCATAATTATTATTGGTAGGTATCCCAAAATTCATAAAATATATTTTTCAATATATTCTTCCACCAAATAATAATATTAGCCAATAAAGTAAAACATTAATCCATTTAAGGAACTTTTCCAAACTCAGTTATATGTGACAAAAATTAGTATCATCTATATGTACCACTTTGTACTATAGGAATTAGCACCAATTGGGCTTCCTCAAATTAAATTAGTTAGGCATATCTTCATCTCTTTGAGATGGTGTCATGACCCCCTATCGGGCGTCCGTGACTGGCACGAGAAGTAGGATTTCTCCTATCCCGTAAGCCTCTAACCCCTGATTGAGATTTCCACCTGTTTATAACTACCCTTTTCCAATACAAACAATATATAACATATATGGTCATCCCTTTTCGGTTACCTAAGCAGTTTGCAATCCACGGCTCGCTCAACGTCGCTTCAGTCTATACATATACACATATTCATTCACAAGCACATATAATATACATATTGATCACGCGCTTCCGGGTGGGTGATCTATCCTATTCACATACAGAAGTCCTGTATACAGTCATACATATATTCAACCACACGCTTACATATAGTTTACATATTGATCACACGCTTCAATGCGTGTAATCTATCTTATTCACATGCGGAAGCCATATTTTCACACAAACAGGTATTCAATCACACATACATATAATTTACGTATTGATCACACTCCTCAATGCGTGTGACATATCCTAGTCGCATGCGGAAATCATATATACGTATATACATGATATATATTATATCATAGCCTATATTCCCATCACCAAGACCTAACTTTAATATGTATGAAGCCGACAATGCTAGAATTCAAGTGTGACATATATATGTACACAGAAAATGTAAACATACATACGCCACGCCCAAAAAGGATTCATATATATATATATATACATCACAACATGTATACATAATCAAAATAACTACCGACGCGAACAAAGTGCGTGGTCTTCAGAGTTGTCCGCCTCCTTGAGAAGAAGTGGACGCGTTCCCGACTCCTGAACCACCTGTATCTGAAACATGTAAACAGGGGGGTGAGTCGAACAGACTCAGTGAGAATCTCCCCCATCCCTGGCGTAGCAGCGGGTACCACTACAGCTGGGGGAAGGGAGCAACCACAATGACATGCGCATGAAACGGATTTATATTGTGATCTTTAACATGATCAGGCAATCAATAAATCATATTCACAATTAAAATCCTAATTCATGCTCCTAACATATTTATTAATCCGCATGTAAATCAATCATAAACATATAACATATGGTTCCATAGTTAACATATACTTGTGCACGTAGGCACTCACTTTCTGTCTCTCGCATTATGCTAAGAGAAATACTGGCCCGAAGGCAATTTCATGTATGAACCTGGTTGATCACACCAGGAACTTTCTGACTCCAAGACATTCTTAGAGTAATAGCCGGCAACTTGTCTGACCTCACTTTAAACCAAGGTAATGGCCACTATGTGGATACTTGCTGACGTCATAATCCTGTCTGTCCGATCAGGATGACCGACTCGATCTACCCGGAAGACCTAAACAAACTCAACTAACATATTTAACCTTGAAAGACGCCCTAAGATAAACTACTGAATATTACACGTGGTTATTAATTAGGCCTAGTTTCCCCCTTTTTAATTTATGCGGCACTCTCGCTCATATTCGACAACCTAGGTTCAGTTTTCCTCAAAAACCATACGAATGAGATCTTTAAGTGATGATCAATATGATTGGTTTCTAATGTTGCTGAACTCTCACATATGAAATCACGACGCAATCCTACCCACGGTAACATATAAGGCTCAATGAGCCACAATAGCACATATATACTTGAGATTAATCATATAAGCACATACACTATTGCACGTTGACTGCTTACTTGCCAATCATACACGTGTAGCACAAATATATTCATATAAATAAATTATATAATAATTACACAAAATAGAGCAAACCACATTTCCACGTAGTCATCCAACCCTGTGGGGCAGGGATGGAAGAGCCCCTCACCTCGTTGGCCCACCTGATCAGTCCTTGGAGTGCCTGAAACTCCAATTACCCTGTGGTGCCCTATACACATATATTTAAGAAATTTAGAACATGTAACTAAGCATCTACCATGCACGTGTCATGCTAATTCTTATGCACCCTCTAGCTATCTTTCAAGAACTAATTATTTAGTTCGTTATGTCGTCTTGTTTGCTCTTTCTGAAAGTCTAGAATGCCCCATATTCGACTTTCACACTTTCGAGCCATTTAGAACCTCTAATTGCTTAGGTTAGAGATTTCCACTTATCTTAATTTCCCTTCATGTGTTCATATGGGTATTTAATTAATAAAAAATTAAATTCACGGTTCAAAAGAGGCTCTAGCTTATTCATCCCACTGTCTCCCTTATTCGCCGAGTACTAGCTTAATTACTACCTCTTTAATTATAATTAAAAATATAATTGGGTATAATTAAAGCCTTGGAACCAATTTAGCGGGTCTTAAGTGTCCACCACGGACTAGACCAAGGTGTTCAACCCACCGCACAGCTCCTTACGGTACTACGGCTTAGTATTTCGCCTCTTTTTCACCAGATTGGGTTCCGATTGAGACGGTAAATACTCGGGCTTTATTCCCTTGATTATTTCCAGCACCTATAACACTTATACTACTCCAATCCAAGCCTAAACATGCATTGAATTATTAATTTCGAATTTTATAGCAATTTTCTAGCTAAATTTTCCTAATTTCCATACCCGGTCAATTCCTACGGTTTAGCTTCGATTCTGAACCTCACTAAGCTTTCAATAACACCCACTAAGCTCAAATTTAACCCCGGAATGCCCCGATTGAAAGTATTTGATGAATTCTTAAAACACACAAAATTGGAGAAATTGGGGTTTTGAAAGATCGGGGCTTCCATATCTTGATTCAATCGGATGGGGAGCTTAGTGGTGGTGAAAGATGAAGTTCGGTCACCTTCTCCGGAACCGGCGAGTCTTCTCCGGCCAGAAACCGCCGTCCGTCGCCTTCCTCTTCCTTCTCGCGTGGGTGCTTGGGTACGTGCATTTTGTGCCTCTTTGCTTTGCTTTCTCTTATTTTCTCTTTTTAAATGTGTGTGTGCGGTTTTTGCTGCTTCTGCATCTTTTTTTTTTCTTTTATATGTTTTAAGTGAGTGTGTGTAAATGTGATGGGGGGTCACGTGGCCCCCCATATATTTTAATATATATATATGATATACATATATACCATATATATATATATATATTTTATTTTTTTTACTTTATTTTATTTTATTTTTTTATTATCTACATTTATTATATATATATCTTTTTATTTTATTAGAAAAATTTATTTACTTGTTATATCCTCCTTCTTCTTTTTTTTAGGTCCTAGAAAAATATTCATATAGTCCCTATTATTTTCTCCTTTATTTTATTTTAACTCTTTAATTCTTTAATTTAATTTATTTTTCATTCTGAAAGAAAAATAAATTAATAATTATAATAATAATACAAATTAATATCTCGGATATTACAAATGGTATCATCAATTTATAAATTGATCGCGAATAATAGTATATATGCCTTTATCCACAATAAAATTTTCAGTCACATATTCACAATAAAAATAGTTCCAAAAAATTAATAATGTAATTTCACATTATAAATTGCATAGCAATTTTTCACAAAAAATATTCCGTCAAAATCTTTGGTGAACTTATTTTGGATATCCACAAAATTATATACCCCCACTATTGATGGGTTTTGTGCCTCTCATAAGAATTTCACAAATTTTTATGTTCACCCAAAATAAATAATATTCTTGTGGCACTATTAAAATATCACATATGAATTTTGAAAATTTAATTTTTTTTTTGTGAAAATATTACAAATTCCACAATTATGAAAATTATTTTTCACAAGTATATATGTGTGCACACTTATTCACAATCAAGTGAATTCTCATTGTTGGAAAATATTTCACCAAATCTATTTGGAAATTTTCCAAAATTCATGACAAATTCATTTGTCACATATGACTTTAAAAGTCTACATGGGATATTAAAAATCTCACAAAATATAGAATATAACATTCTATAAAAACACCTTTAGCATTTTTCATGCTTCATCACATATAAGCTTATAAAAGCTTTTCACATTCCATAAAAATTTAC
Source organism: Senna tora (assembly GCA_014851425.1). Taxonomy (NCBI): domain Eukaryota; kingdom Viridiplantae; phylum Streptophyta; class Magnoliopsida; order Fabales; family Fabaceae; genus Senna; species Senna tora. Next base: position 28,500,810 of record CM026262.1, read on the forward strand.
CACATTTCATCTTGTAAAAGCTTCAAAAAGCTATTACCACTTAATGAAATTTTATGGGATAATTCTATTACTCTTCTAAATATTAAACCCATAAAATATTCATTAACTCACAATTATATTAAATATAATTTGGCTCAGAAATAATTACAATAAAATGGTTTTAAAACCATTTCATGAACCCAAAATATAAGCCAAAGTGTTTCCATATTTATTTTTATAACAATAGTATACATAAATTCCTTCCCCTTATTGTTATAAGAATAATATACTTTATTTTCTAAGACAATATGACATATTTAAATAATGTCAAAATATAAGACCACCAAAATACATGCCAAAAAACCTTGTCATAAAATTATAATATTTTATGATCTTTATTTGGCCTTCGAAATCAATATAAATTTTGGGTTCAACAAAATTCAATAATTAACCCAAAATTATATATTTATAACAAACACATGGTGGCAACAATATATGTGATTCTATGAAAATTAATTTACTCAATAAAATTTTTTATAGTACCACATTTGTTTTAATAATAAACCTCTTAGCACAAATAAAATTATAGACTAATTAAAATTATGCCATTTCAAGAAAATATTTCCTTGCCCCTACTATTAATAAGAATTTGTATAATAATAAAAATTCTTGAATAAATAGTCAGTGATATACATACCTTAATTTTGAAGGTGTCATCCACCTTTCCACATTGTCTTTATGAGTAATATTTTACTCTTAAAATTATGTCTCACAAAATATATGAGTAATATTCATAATATAAAAATATGAAATGTTCTCATAAAATTAATATGCAAATTAATTTATTGCATTTGCACCAAGACCAAGAGTATATGTTCTCATATGTATTGTAGGCAAAAAACCAAATTTCTATAACACTATGAAATATACATGTATATCATAATCCCTTCACAAAATTTTTGTAAGCCATCCCCAAATAAAATATAAATATATTAATATTAAGCTCACAAAATTTTAAAACCAACATACCAAAAGAATATATATTTCTTTGAGTTATATATTTTACCAATAAAACTCAAATATTTATTCCCATTATTCTTATTTTTCATTTGCTGCATATTTGGGTTTAGCCATGAATTACCTTAAACTTGTTGGGGCAGCAACATGAAAATAAGAATAAACACCAAAAAATAGAGAAATGTAAATTTGTTAGAGAAATTATAATATGCGTGGTACCGGACTGAGACATGGGTATCTCGTTATCTTTAAGGTAATTCACGCCTCCCACGGGTTGATTTTGCTATATCACCCGGTGCAGGGGTACTCATCGCGTTACCTCCAGGATACAACAGCCCAGTACTCGCCTGTATGTCTACAACCACTGCACGCAGGAGGTAGACAGGATTCTGTCTCTCACACCTTTCTCTACCCAAATATTACACATATTGTTTGTATGATTTTTTGGTGTTTTTCACGCACACTCTACATTTCATGTATGCTTTCTTCTTCTATTTATAAGTAAAGTATTCATTGCCTCATCAAGTAGCTAATAAAGTGGATTAATGATATGAAATTAAAACATATAAAGTGCTATCAATTTCCACCGTTTTTTTCATTAAAGAATAAAAACTGCCATATACAATAATGCTGCAATGTCTACATTTTATGACTTTTTAATAAATTTTGTAACTTATTAATTATTAATTTATTCATAATAATATTCCAACATAAATAATATTAAATTTTTTGTTTGTTAATAAAATTTTTTAACTTCATCATTATTTAAAAATTAACTTTAAATGGAATGATATTTCTCCAAATTAAAGTCACACATTGCTTAGTTTCGAGACTATGAGACAAAGTCTATACAAATAGTGGAGAAATTTATGAGTCCACAACATGCCTAGCCAAAATAGTACATTGGCTTTGGATAGTAAGTGTCACTTTTTTAGGTGAATTCTAAGACTACACTAGAGATGCTAATAAGTGTTACATTTAGGTGAATCCTAGCACATCCAAATAAAAATATCTATGAAGAAATAAATAAATAAAATAAAAAAATTCAATTAATATGGAATATACATTTTTTTGGAACAAGCATTTATTTACAAAGAAATAAAGAATTAATCATAACTTCCCCACTCTTTAAATTATGTTAACTATAAAATTTATTTATAAAAAACTACGAAGTTTAAAATAATAATTAATAATAATATTGTTTAGGGTTCAAAAAATACTAGCAGCAGGATATTATCAATTAAATTAAAAAATATTACTTTAAATTTTGTATACATGACTTTAACATTAATCTTAATTTAAATTATTTAAAATAAAATTTATGTAAAAAATTAAATTGTGCCCGTGCTTAGGAGGGGTACTATTTTAGTTCTAAACTAAAATAGAATTCAATATATTACAACTAAACACCACAATTTTTTATAACAACTCGTTTCAATTGAACATTTTTTCTTTTCTTATTTATAATTTGTTTATCCCACTGACATATTTTTCTTAAAATTAGCTGTGTGAAAATAAAATAAGTTCATTAGATTTAGTGAAAAAATAAAAGTTTATTAGATTTAATGAAAAAATATAAATACTAAAGAAATTGATTAAGGGTAATTGTGTCTTTAAAAAAATAAAGAAACTCATTTAATGTAAGTTAAGATTTTTATATACTTTTTTACTATTTAATACTCATAAATACTTCTTTAACCAGCGCCCTTACTGGTTAGCAAAACCCTTTTAATATTACTATTTAAATTTTAAAATACAATTAAGTGTGTCACAATTAAGCCCACCTTTTGGATAGCTTCGTCAATGCTCCTACCTTTACTTCTGTCTTTTCCTTCTGAATCTTTTGCCTGTATCCACATGTACTGAACATAGTTTGCCTTTGCTATGCTTTATATGTTTTACCTTTTGGGAAATGTTATAAAGTTGTTGAGAGTTTTGGCTCACCAGTCTAAAATTGTTGGATTTGTATTGAGATGTGATTTATCTTAAATTTAAAAAAGAAGAAATATTTTGAGACAAATGTAATATCTCTTAATTTCATAAAGGAATTTAGGATTTCTAATTTGGTGAAATTGGAGTAGATAGTATGATAAAACAAATATACATATATATATATATATATACAGAGTGAAACATACATTTTTACCAATATAAGAATTTTACTAATTTTAAAGTTAGGAAAGTTTAGAAATTAAAATAAATAGAAAAATTAAGTAGAAAAATAAAAATTTAGTTAAATAGTGATTTCATAAATTATTTTAAGCTTATTGTTTAAATTTGATAATTTTTTGAGATAAAGTTTTATCCGATAGAAATTTTTCATCTATGAGAGTCCTTAACATCATATATTATTAGAAGGCCTATAACTGCCCAAAAATTCTAAATCTTTTCTATCCTTACCAACAAGTAAATCTAAACTAGAAAATTTAACAAAAATTCTAACTTTCACATACCCAAATATTGTTATTTCCATTAAAAATAATAATAAATAAACAAATACCAAAATACCAATATTGCCCATAAATTCTATAAACAAATCTAAAGTATTCCTATGATGCAACGTCCATTTCAACCTACACTAGCATTCCATCTTAAAGAAAAATGTCCATGGATTCCTTTCTTTCTCAAACTCAAATCTCTACTTTGACTCTTCTTCTTTCCCACTGATTTTCACCAAATGCTCCATTTTTTGAGGTGAAGAGTTGAAGATATATATATATATATATATATATATATATATATATATATATATATATTTCTATTATGGGGTCCTTAATTGCTCTAGGTGAGCTTCCTTTCTTCTAAAATCTTTTGATTTCCATTGTTTGGGGTGGGTTTAGCTCTTTCAATGTTTATTAAAATTTTGGGAGTAGAGGGAGAAAGCTATGATATCAGAGAGAGGAAGCTAAGAAAGACCACATCAAAGCCTTATTAGTCCTAGTAAACAATTATAAAAGGTCTTCATGAAGTTTGGGCAACTTTTTAAATATTTGAAAATACCACTGCAATCTCTGAATTTTTATATGTTGTTGTATATTTTAGAGCAACTGGATAGAAGTGAAAAATAGGAGAAGATGTGTAAAGCCATGATTTTGAGAGATAGGGACCAAAATGAATTTTTTTTCAGTTATAGGTAGTGAGTGAAAAATTCATAATTCTTGGTCTTTTCTATAACCTTTTGTTCGAAGGAGGTTAAAACATAAATTTAGGAAATTTTAAAGTCTATTGGGGGCTACTTTTGAATTTAGGGAAGTTTTAAGGACCAAACTGAAAACTTTAGAAATTCTAGGTAATAGAGTAAATGTGTGAATCTAAATTTTTATACTAGTACTAGTTCCTATAGCATTGCAGAATGAATTTTTTTTTGGAAATTTATAAGTTTTGAAAGGTCATCTTTGAAAGTAAGAAAGTGTTAAGGACCGAAGAAAAAAAAGTACTAAACTTAGAGACACAATGTAAAACCCATAAATTTTGGACGACCTAGGATTTAGGGAAAGTAAAAAAGAGTGCTAGAAAGCAATTGGGAAAAATTTTGAATGAGGGGTACCGTATTGCTAACTTAATTAATTACTGAAAGTGAGAATGACATAATATATATAATCTTTATATTCTTAGGTTGGTCGAGGATAGATGCTCTTAAATCGGAAGCTGGATTGGAGAACTTTTGGAGCATATTTTTCTTACCTTGGGTCATCAGTGAGTGGATGATGCTTACTGCGCACTTTTTCTTACACACCTTCTGCATTTTTATGAATTTTTTTATCATATTAGAATAGTATGGGGAACAAATCGAATTTTTAACGTTTTATTCCTCTCATTTGATTTCCAATTAATGAATTCCGTATACTTGATCTTTTGATCATTGTGTTCTTCTCTCTTTGTGAAATTAAGCCCAAGGTGATGGACTCATTATCAGTTAAATCATTTTTGAAGTATTTGTGTAATACCCCGGAAAATTTCGAGGATTAAAGAATGATTTATTTAAAATATTTTGAGGATTAAAGAATGATTTATTTCGGGGTTAGGAATTTAAAAGTTTAAAAAGAATACAGAAAAAAAATATGAAAGTTAAAAGAAACCGGAAAGGATTTTTTTTTCGAAGATTGTAATACCTGAGAAATTTTTTTTTTCGAAGTTTAAAATAAAATAAAAGGGGACGAAAAGAAGTTGAAAATAATTTTTAGGAGTAATCAGGACTTAAGAAATTATGAACTTGAATTAAATAGGGAACATGGATAGATTAAATTAAAAATATATATTAGTTATTATTTATTTAATTATTAATTAATTAATTAATTAATTAATTATCTATTTATTTTTATTATGTATGTATATATATATATATATATATATATATATATATATATTATTTTAATTATATTAAAAAGGGGTGCCATGGTGTTATATAAAAGAAAGAGAAAGGAAAGGAATAGAAAAAGAGAAAAACGAAGAGGAGAGTGGCACGAGAGAGAGAGAAAGCAACGGGAAGGGTTAGAGAGAGGGAGGGAGGAGTGGACGGAGAAGAAGAAGGGGGAAGAGGAACTCGCCGGAGAGAGCCGTCCGACGCCGGCCACGACCACCGGAGGTCGACTCCAACATCTTCCACATCTCCCACCAATCGAATCAAGGTTAGTAACCCCAATTTCATTCCAAACCCTCATTTTTTCCATTTTTAGGGATTTCTTCGATTGAGTTGTTTCGAGGGTAGATTGAGACCTAGAAAGTGTTCATGAACACTTAGTTGGGGTAGGAATTGAGATTATATTCTCAGATCTGCCCAAATTCAAATTTGGAAGGATTTGGGGTTAAAATTCTAATTATTCATAAATTGGGGAAATTGTTGATAATTAGGATTGAGCTTGGGTTTGAGTAAATATGCTTCGATTTGTATTATTAAAATTATATGGTTGGAATATTAGCTGAACAAGACCCGTGAAGAGCTGGCCTGAGGTTACTAAGGTTGAACCTTGACATTAACGTACCGGGTCCCTGCTCGGGTTGCCCAAATACACTTTAAGGGCGATGTTGAGGGCTCCAAACCTCCTCTTTTCAATCTTAAAAACCCTAGAATAAATCTAAGTATGCTACCAATAATCAAAGATTATTTTAAGTACCTTCTTGTTTCTCAAGGATATGGAAACTTGTTGAACAAATTAAGTCTAACTTCGTGAAATATCAATCTTATCCTTTCACAACATTTAGGAAACCTTAAGTGGGATGAACTGGAGGTATATTGAGGTTTAAAAATTAAATTTCTTAGAACCCAAGTAGGAACACAAGTTGATTTAAAGTACTTAGACCTTCCTAAAAATTAGGATTTCTTCCAACCAGCTAGATAAGCTTCCTTAGATGCGAATACAAGTTAGATAGAGGTCTAATTCTCAAATCCAAGTATGTGAAACACTCAAGTAGAGTGTTATATGCGAGTAAGTCAAGTGTTCGAGGAAGGATACGGATAAGTCAGGATAAAGAAGTCCGATAAGACCAAGAGCTTGACTCTGTGACAACCATGGACTACATGTGAGAGTAATGGAGAGATAAATAACAAGTTAAGCTAAGTAATAACCTTAATGAAGTAAATGTTGTTCTTATAGGAACAACGGATGCAGTAGAGTGCAACAGGAACTCCGAGGACACTAAAGTTACAGGAGAGGATTGCATGGAAGGTTGGCCAAGGTGAGGGCTCTTTCATCTCTGCTCCTAGGGTTGTATGCTTATGTGGATTACGTGAGTATGTATATTCTCTGCTTGTCTGGTATGTGTTAGCTAGAGGTATAGAATACTAAAAGAATAAAAGAACTAGAGAATATGTTGTAGAAAGTAGCTTGGATAGGAAGACATAGGAGTAGAGTGTAATTATTTGCTATGATTGGTTTGTTACAAATCCAACTCATACACTCCGGAGGCATGATGAGTATTTTATTAAATCTTTTCCACGATGGTGGCAAGAGTCCTTGTGCGGAAGGACTAAGCTTTTATTTTGAAAACTCGTCACGACGGTGACTTAAATTATAATCATATAAAGGGAGTTATTGGAGGGTTTCGGATTTGGTCATGCTAGCGATGTGAGACATCGACTAGAACAACGTCAGATGACACTTGAGATCTCAGTTTTATAATCACCATGACGATGGTCATTGCCCTATCCTGGCAATAGGGTCAGAAAGGATTTATATTGCTATGACGATAGCTTGAGGTTCAGAGAGTGCATCTGGACGGGTATATGAGTTATATCCTGTTGAGGATACTTGTCCATATTAACAAGGAGAGGAATTGTTGATCCTTCGGGAAAGATACAAAGAATCCTATTAATATGTGAGATTAAGCTATGGAGGCATGGGAGGAACCTACGGGTGAACCGTGAGCCTAACCTAGAAAAGGGAAATCATCCCGTGGAGTTGGTCCAGGGTGTGTCAGCGGCCATGCTTCGAGACGTCGTGCCGTGCCCGCCATTGTGGCCTGGTTGGGTAATGGACGAGTGGGCTCAAGCTATTGCCCCGTAGTGAGGGGTCAGAACGTGCCACTTGGTGGCTATGGATCAGTTGCTTGATAGATAGAGGTTGATTGTGTTTGATTAACTGTCACGAGGTGACTAGTACCCAAGTGAAAGGGTTAAGTATTGTTTGATTAACATAATTGTCATGAGGTGATTAGTACCCAAGTGAATGGGTTAAGTATGCTTTGCCACGTGCTGGCCAATAACCCGAGTGCACGGGTTTGAAGTAGAAAAGCCACATAGTGGCTAGTAGATACCCCAGAGTGGGGGAAATTAAGTAGATGTATGATATAGTATTTGTGTATATGTACAAATTGTTTGTGTTTGCATATGATTGCTGATGGTGCAGCGTAGTGGTGACGTACAAGATTACGTCATCATAACGTCTTGTTTGATTCAAACATGCTAAACGTGAGAAGATCGGTAAGTAAGAGCCGGCACTATACGTTACATGTTTACTTACTGATTGATGACGTGGAATAAACTACTGCATGCTTGTATCTGTTAAATGCATGTGAGTGATTGGGTGAAATGTCTGTTGTTGTGTGGTCACAAGAATGTATGCTAATTAACAGTAACTAGTTGTTTTTGCATGTGGTTGTGTATGACTCCCAATCCCAGCGGTAAGGTACCCGCCTTGCGCCGGGGATGGAAAAGTTCTCACTGAGTCGCGTGGTTAAGACTCACACCTCATTTTTACTATACATAGACAGGTTAAGTACAGGTGGAAGAAGTCTCGGTGGAACGAGGGTTGACCAACACTTTCCATGAACCATAACTTGTTCATGTGGGTGAATAAATTGTAATTGTAATTGTAATTTACTTTATCATTGTATCATAAAGTAAAGGGTAGACATAACTAATTAGATTATATCACTAAATCTAGAACTGTCAACTTCATACACCTTAAAGATCAGGATTTGTTATATTGCGATACAGGGAAAACTTGTTTCGAAAATATATATATATATACACATATATTTGTTGCATGTGAATAGGATAGACAACCTCTTCGGATGTGTAGCCAGTACATAGGTTATATATTATGTGTGTTTTCCTATATCTATATCTTGAAGCGGCACTGGCCGTGGATTTACTTGCCTAGGATAGGCCACCATTTCGGTGTAGCCATGGTATTATAATGCATGTGAAGGTATTTTCAATAATAGATATTCTATCAATCAGGTGATAAGGCTTACAGGCTTAGGGGTATTCCCTGTGTCTGTGCCGGTCACAGTCCTCTAAACAGGGGTCGTGACAAACTTGGTATCAGAGCCAGGTTGTTTTTTAAGGGTGTGAAGCTAACTAGTAGTCTCGGGTGTCAGTTGGGCTAGCCATTACGAATCGGGACGTAACGGTGGTTCCGACGGGCACTTGTGAGGTTGCTTAGGATGTTGAGTCATAAATTTTTCGAGTCATCGCTTGAGGCATAGAATTTGTATGTGAAATTCTATGCAAAGCATATAACCTGTACAGTACACAAGTGCCGATGAGCACTAAGGCGTAAGGTGGGGTGACAGTGACCCCGAGAACATTAGGGTGCCATAATAGGGAAGGAAGACATCCATGGAGGATGCTAAATGTGTGATTGTTTTGCAGGTTTTAAATGAAATGATGTGTCTGCTATGTTAGTGGCGCATTGTGTGCTATGGCATAGGCGCAAGTTGTTTGATTTTAGTTTGGAATGCAAGTAGAATAGAAATATGCAGTGAATGGTAGTTCAGGCTAGGAATGGTTTGTAAAGTGAAAGAAAAGACACGCTTGGCGTGTAGAAAAGAAAGTAAGCCCATGGGGCGATTGAAATGGAAAGTTTACAGACAAGAATAAACTGGGCCATGAGGTATGAGACCGACATGGAGATGACCACGTGAATGGGTCACGACTGTGTGGGATGCTATGGCTGAAGGAAGTGAGTTGTCCTTCCTAGAAAGTAACAGAAAAGAGGTGGTGTATGCCACAGTATAGAAGTAGAAGTCTACGGACTAGAAAATCAGGATACGGTATATGGAAGGGCAAACACTAATTTCATTGGACTTCTATATACCGTAGAGTTGTCTCTTATTACTTGATATGGAAATATTAAGAACTGTATGCATATGTCATGTTGTTCGGGCGTACCGGGTCGTAGGTCTTTCCTTGAATCCGGTGCCGGTCACCCCGCTTTCATATTTCTGGGGTGTGACAACAAATCTCAAAACATGTTCTATGACTCTGGACTGAAGAGCCAAAACTCTTAAGAGATTTATAGCATTTTCCTTGTCTTTTACTAATTATGACCCTACAGTTTGTCAGTTTTACTTAGTTTATCTTATTTTACTAGCCTTTGAACCCGTGCAATGCACGGGTTGCGTCTACAATTATGTATATAGTTTATACTATTATTTTAACCAACTAGCGTTTGAACCCGTGCAATGCACGGGTTGTGTCTATAATTTTTTTATTATTTTAAAATATATTTTATAAAGTAAATGATTAATCAACAACGTTAATTAATTCATTCTATAAATTAATTTATGTTTATTTTATCAATATTTTATAATAATAATAATAATAATAATAATAATTCATGGATTGTATTTAAAGATTTTTTGATTAATTATAATGAGAATGCTAACACAAATATATATTTTAAAAAAGCTTTTTATAATGTCATAAAGTAGACATTACTATTATAATTAATCAACAAATCACTATTTCCCCTTCGGTAGGTCTAGGGACTGGGATAGGAAACATACTGTAATACCCGAGAAAAATTTTTGAAGTTTGAAAAAAAAAGGGAAAGAAGAGAAGTAGAAAATAATTTTTAGGATTTAATTCAGGACCTAAGAAATTAGAAACCAGAATTAAATAGGGAAAAGGGATTAAATTGGAAATATTTTTCAACCTTACTTATTTAATATTATTATTATTATATATTAGAAAATAAAATAAAATAAAAAGAGAAAGAAAAGAAGTAGGAAATTAATTAAAAATATATTTTAATTATTTTAGTTTAATTATTATTATTAGTTATTTTATTATTTAATTAATTCATTATTATTATTATTATTTTATATATATATATATATATATATATATATATATATATATATATATATTATTTAATTAATTTTTTGGGGTGCCGTGGGTTGTCTTTAAAATAAGAAAAGAAAGGATAAAGGAAAGAATGGAAAAGAATAAGAGAAAGAGAGAGAGAGGACGAGAGATAGAGTAGAGAGAGAGGGAGGACATGTGAGGGAAGCAGAAGGGGGAAGGAGGAGGAATCTCGTTGGAGGAGAGCTAGTCGACGCCAGAAAAGCTCACCGAAGCTCGACTACAACATTTTCCACACCTCCCACCGATCGAATCAAAGGTTGGTAACCCCAATTTCATTCTAAACCCTCAATTCCCCATTTTTAGGGATTTATTCGATCCACCTTAGATTGGATTGTTTCGAGGATAGATTGAGACCTAGGAAGTGTTCTTGAACACTGAGTTGGGGTAAGAATCGAGACTATACCCTCGGGTTTAGTCGAATTCGAATTTGGAAGGATTTGGGGTTGAAATTATAATTATTTCTAAATTGGAGAAATTATTGTTAGCTTAGGAATTGAGCTTGGGTTTGAGTAAATAGGCTTGGATTGGTACTATTGAAATTATATTATTGAAATATTAGCTGAACAAGACCCGTGAAGAGCTGACTCGAGGTTACTAAGGTGGAACCTTGACGTTAACATGCTGGGTCCCTGCTCGGATTGCCCAACTACACTTTAAGGGTGATATTGAGGGCTCCAAACCACTTCTTTTCAATCTTAAACACCCTAGAATAATTCTAAAAATGTTATCAAGCATCAAGAATTATTTTAGGTACTTTCTTGTTTCTCAAGGATGGAAACTTGCGGAACAATAAAGTCCAAATTTTTAACTGGCAACTTTATTTCTTCGTAATTATTAGGAAACCTTAAGTAGGATAGTTAAAAGTATATTCAGGTTAGTAACTCAACCCAAGGCTACAAAATCAATCCAAGGTGAGCGATAATTGTACGAAACCAAGTGTGAAGCACTTGAGACTCTCATGGAAGAGAGGGAAGACGGATAAGACCAAGAACTCGGTTCTTGGCAACGTCTAGGTGCATTTTTAGGCACGAGCATATCATATGCATATGAGTTGCATATAATTAAGATTGTTAACCACGTGAATGCAATTGTTAGGAAACCACGATTTGTCCGGAGCGGGAGTTACTCCAGGACAAACGCAAGGAAGCCGTCCAGGTGAGGGGTTCCCATCCTTGCCCTATAGGGTTGATTGAGGATGTGGATATGTGGTTTGCCTACTTGCCTATTTGTAAGAATTATTTAGTGGTTAACATGCTATTGTGGTTCCTAAACTGTTATATGTGAAAATATTTGTATATGTGTGTTTGACTACAGGTAAAGAGGTACTGGAGGGTATCCATGTGATGACATGAGATACGCCGAACAGTACAAGCAAGGGGGTAAGTTGTTGATTGAGTCCAAGGTTTGGTTTACCCTATTAATTAGAAACTCATTTAAGAAATCGTATAGAAGTTGTTAGTAAACGTCGAGTTTTATGGTAATTGAACTTAGGGAAGACCTTAGAGCTAGGTTATGATCTAAACCAAGGGTTCGGGAATAATATGAGGATTAATACGATCTCTTAATTGATTAGTGAGTCGTAGGGATGTTCACACTACCTAGGTAAAGAAAAAGTTACTTTCTTTATTCTATAAATTTATGTTAATATTGTAAAAAAAAATCCTCAAAACGAATATGTACAATTGAGTCTGTATCTATGTATTATTATTTTAAACAATTTGTAAAAAAATTCATGTGATATGTCTATTAAATAAATAAACATTAAAATCATATTAATTAAAGCATTAACTAAATATATAATATATATATGATCTAAATAAATCAAATTGATTAAAATTATGTGTAAGGATACTGTGTGATACACGGGTTACCTTTACAAATGTTCATATAAGAATATCGTACATATTTTTACAAATAATCATTTTGAGTCTTGTAAATATATCACGATGATATAAACAATATTTATGTAAAATAAAAAAATATTTTTGTCCGAACTAAATTCTTCAACATAATTGATTTTGGGATATTAGCTATTACCTTCTACAAAAAGCAATGTCAAAATTATACAAATGAAATAACTGCCTATAATTGTGTAACCATTAATTGAACATTTACTGCATAGTTAGTTACATATACAAATGTGTGGTGTGTGTCTAAACAAAATTAAAATGAAGAGACGCCAAAATATTCAAACAAAAATAATGAGAATACAAATGAAATAACTATAAAAAACAATTATAATGTTAGTCCAAATGAATAAAACAAATAACTTGGTATACTAATTAAATACAAATAAATGTAAGTAAAAAATAAATAAAAATAAATATTTTTTAAACATAAAAATAACTTCAATTAATAAAGGAATATTTTCAAATGACACGTCAATATATGTGCTCCTTTGACGTACATATGGACTTACATAATTCTTGTTTGTTAAGTGTTTGAATTTTCTAATAATACAATTATAGATCTGAAATATTTCTCTATACTTATAAGTCATAATGTACCATTGGACCTGGCTAGCCCGTTTTGATAGCTCTAACAATAAGGAGGTTTTGGACCGCCAAGGCGAATCTAAGAGTAGGGGTGTTCAAAGGTCTGGTTTGGTTCGGTTTTGCTTAAAAATTGGTGGACCTGGTTGGTTTTGTATTTAAGCGGTTTGGTTCGACTTTAAGGTTGGCTTGGTTCGGTTTTTAGGCAGTTTGGTTCATGCTAACTTATTTTTTTTTAAAAATGTTAACATATATTAAACATAGTGTTAACTTCTTTACATTTTATACATTTATATGACATAAAAATAATAATATTAGAAAGTTTAAATTTATAATATTATAATATTATATTAGATAACTAATCATATATTGTTTAATCAATATTATAAATTAATATTAATAAATACTACAAAAAATTACAAATTAATTATATTATCTAATAAAATCATATCAAATATTTTGTCTACAAATTATGAATATATTCTAATATTAACTTAAAAAGTAATAAGTACTATCTACCTAATAGGATTATAAAAAATGCTTTATTCTATTACTAGATTAAAAGTATTAAGATATATATATATTAGATAATAATAATAATTCGGTTTGGTTCGGTTCAAACCGACTAAATTTTCAAAAACCTTAACCAAACCATCATTTTCGGTTTGGTTTGGTTGTCATCGGTTTGGTTCAATTTAAGAGTCGCTTAATTGGTTTGGTTCGATTTGAGCATCAACTATCTAAGAGGGATCAAATTGATAACGAAAAAATTTAAGTGGGGAATAAATTGATAAAAATTTTTAGAGGGACAAAAGTCATAATGGGGGCAATTTAAGAGAGTTCAAATTGAAGAAGAACAATTTAATAGGGATCAAAATTATATTTTATTTTTAATTTTACACTAAATTGTCAAATTTTTGTACGTTAAATTTTATATCAAATATAACTTTTAAAGAAATCAACCTGTATGTTTAACATGCGTATGACTTAAATTTAAGAGTATTTAATAGGTTATGATATGACCATACAAAAAAAGATTATGATATGATATTATTTGAATTAGCAAAATGAAAAAGCTGAAATCAAGGACTAATAAATTCACATTCTTTAATTTGAATTAGTGAATTTTAGAATATACATATTTGATTTGGGGAAGTAAGCAAAGGATGGTTTCTTAAGATAATTTTAAATAAAATCAAATTTGTTTCGTTTCATAAATAAGGTAGATATATATGAATCCCCCAATTTTAGTGGTGATTTTCTTCCAGATTTATTTTTGAGTTTTTTACTCCTCCCTTGTGAGAGTGTAGTGTCACATTGTTAGATCGATTCAGATCTAGTAAGTGGAGATTTTTTTTTTGTGTATTTTTTTTCTTTTGTGTATTTTTTTTTTACAATCAAGTGATTTTGGATTCAAGGTTTATTATAATCATATCTAAAATCTAGTTAAAAACTTTTCACTCGTTCATCATGTTGTTGGAAGAGCATACAAAAGTTTCAACTTTGGAGATTACTTCAGATCTAATATGCAGGAGGTATAAGACTAACAACTCTGTTGGCAACACCAAGTACGGTGAGGATTTTCATCCTGAAGAAATAGGATTAGCTGAGCTTACATTTTGTTTACTTAGTTCAATAATTGTTAGGGTTTATTCTTCAGTATTATTAGATTAGAGTTTTTTAAATTATTATAAGTGTCGTTCGACTTTTTCTGTAATATAATAAAAGTTATGCTTTTTATAAAAAATATTATTCATACTTTAAAATGGAAAAAAAAACGTAGAATTGTCACATTTAGAATTTAAAGATTTACATATCCATTTATATCACATTTTTTTTACTTTCATATTTTAAAATAATTTAAATGTATAGACAATTTATATCACATCATACTATTTTACTTTCATTGTAATATTCGAGATATTAGATTTAATTATTTTCATTATCATTAAAATTTATTTTTGTTTCAGAAAGAAAACTAAACAAAATTAAAGAATTATAGGGTTAAAAAAATAGAATAAAGAAGAAAGTAATATGGAATATTTATAAATTTTTAGGACCTAAAACAAAGAGGATTAAAAAGCATGAGGGAAAAAGAGGATATGACAAGTGTAACTTCGGAATATTCCACCTTGGGACACGTGGCACTGACGTTCTAGAAGCACGGCCCCAGCACCCGCTGGAGACACGTGGCACCACTCATCCATCCATTACGTGACCCTCGCCCACGTCACCACACGAAATCTCCCCTCAACCAGACGTGGGATCTCCACAAGCCTCGTGGGACAACCCACGTCCCACGAAGTCGTGGGTCGAGCACGATCTCCCCACACGCCAGTATAAATAGCCCCTCACCCGGGGGACTAAGAAGGCAATCGACTCTCCACAGAATTACATACAACGTGAAGGATTATCAAACATCACCCCCGATATCCCGCACTCTCTCGGTACCTGAGCACCCTCAAATACCCCTCGCAAGTACTTTCAACTCCTTGAGCCCCATCATTGGCCTTCCGTCAAGGCCAACCTCCGACCGGCTCACCTCCTCCTCGGAGCACACCGTTTACAGGGCTTCCAGCAGCCCTCAGAGACCACAACTCTCTCCCACTAAGGCAACCTCCCAAGAGCGACTCGCCCGCCCGGAGTACCTTAGACACGTCTTAACCGCTCACGGCCCAATACAGGTAACAACCTTGCCTAACGGCTCCGATAGATGTCACCATGACGAACTACGTGGACTTTGATCCCTCCAGAAGGGTACGTAGGCACCTAGCTGCATCACCTAAGGACAAGTCTCCCAAGGTTAAGACCCCTTGCGGTCCTTAGTTCACATTACAAGTTACAACAAGTAAATAAGTTTTTCAAAAATAAATAAATAAATAAAATATATATAATATATATATATAATATGTGGGGGGGGGGGGAACCGTGACCCCCTCCCCTTTTAATTAAAACACACAAAATATAAAAAAAGAAAGAAAATATATATATATATATATATATATATATATATATATATATAATAATAAGATATAGGGGGGCCAACCGTGACCCCCTTATTATTAATTAACACACATATAAAAAAAAAAAAAAGAGAAAGCAGTAGCAAAACGTGAGCAGAGCAGAAACACGGACCAAGCATCACGCACGCAATTAGAGGTGAGCTAAGGCCTCTTTTGAGCCATAAAGAATGTCTTTTATTAGTTAGAAGTCCTTATGAACATGTGAAGTGAAATTTAGACAAATGAGACTCTCTAACCTAAGCATTTAGAGGTTCTAAGTGGCTAGAATGTGTGAAAGCCGATAGAAGACAATATGGACTTTCAAGAAGAGAAATTGAGACGACGTAACGAACTAAATAGTTAGTTCTTGGAAATAGTTAGAGGGTGCATAAGCATTAGCATGACACGTGCATGGTTGATGCTTAGTTACGCGTTTTAAATTTCTTAGATATATGTGTATAGGGCACCACAGGGTAATTGGAGTTTCAGGCACTCCGAGGACTGATCAGGAGGGTCAACGAGGTGAGGGGCTCTCCCATCCCTGTCCCACAGGGTTGGATGACAATGTGCAAATGTGGTTTGCCCTATTTACTGCAGTTATTATATGAAATATACTTATCTGTATGAGTTTGCGATACATGTGTATGTTTAGTAAGTAAATGGTGGAAATGCAAACCAATTATGTCTATATGTGATAATGTGGCTCACTGAGCCTTATATGTTACCGTAGGTAGGATTGAGTCATAATTTCATATGTGAGAGTTCAGTAACAGTAGAAACCCACCACATCGATCGTCACTAATAAGACCTTGTTCGTATGGTTTGTTGAGGAAAATGAACCTAGGTTGTTAAATGTGAGTGAGAGTGTTGCATAATTGAAACGGGGGGAGTCTAGGCCAAACTAAAGAACACGTATTGTAATACCCGAGGGGTATTTTTGTAATCAAGTAAATATATAGTAAGACTTAGAATGGTCATCCTTTGGAGTTGGAATGTAAAAATAAATAAATAAATAAAATATAAACAAGTAAATAAATAGAAATATGTATATATATATATATATATATATATATATAGATAAATAATCCTAATTAAGAAATGATGGGATAATATGAAATTGATAGAATTTTGATGTTGAGGTTGGACATTTTGACTAAATAAAATAAAAATAATTTTGTGGAATTAAATTAGATTTTTTGGGTTATTATTAAGATTTTAATTGCTTTAGATTTGAGAATTTAAGAAATTAAAATAAATAATAAATTCAAATAGAAAAATATAAATTGGGTTAAATATGAATCATATGAATTATTTCGAGCTTATAGTTTAAATTTGAGAATTTTTCAAAAATAGAAATTGTACTGGGTAGAAAATTCTCATTCGCTAGAGACTCAGTGATAGATATTTTTAATAGGCCTATGATTACCCAAAAATTTCAAAATTTTGCTATTCTTACCCACAAATAAATCTAGATAAGAAAGTCCAATTAAAACTCTATTTCACCATTCCCCAAAAGTTGTCAAATGTCCAATTTTCTCGTAGGTTAAAAGAAAAAAAGACCTATTACTTTCAATCAATTTCTTTGCTTCCCGTCATCAATTCAAGGATCACTCAAGCTTCACCTAGCATCTTGAAGCACCATAGAGCTTCCACAACTCTTCTAAATCCCCAAATTCGGATTTCTCAAGGGTAAGCTCTAAGATCATGCCTCCACTTCTTAAATCATGATTTTCTTGTTGGGAATGAGTTACTAGTTGATATTATATCACCCTAAAACTCTTTTAGGATGTAGAGAACACACAAATCATGAACTATATGGTTGTTTTTGCTCTAGGAACCCTAAGGTGCGATTTTTGCCATTTTTGGAAAGATTTGTGGATTTCATTAGAATTGTTGGTGTGTATGAACTCTAAATTATATGTATGAATATTTTAAATGATTTGAAATGATGTCCAATGGTTAGTTTGGTGGTATGTGAACCCTTGGTGAAAGTTAGAACTTCCCATATTTGGCAAAATTTCCATTAATGGAGCTTGGAGAGTGAACAAGGTTGTAAAATTAATTAATTATGTATTAAATAGTGTTGAATCTAAAAAGAACACCAAATGATGACCATAGGCTAAGTAAATGAACTTGGGGTTGGATAAATGTAAGAAGTCATAAGTAGAGAAACTAGGAAATTGAATGAAATTTAATATGGATTGAATTGGTTGTATGTGATAGGGTTCAAGTACTTCCTTGGCGACGAGAGTGCTCAAAGGGAATGCTAAGTGAAGCGGCTAAGGTGAGAGATTTTCTTATCTTAGCCCTTGATGGGATGTTTGAAATATATGAATTATATGATATGAGAATTTGGTCGAATTGTATATGATTGGATGTGAATGTAAATTATGGATTGTGAATGAATTTGATTGGTCATGAGACTTGATCTAGAGTTAGATAATTATGGTAAATGAGAATTAATGTGACTGAGCTAATGTGGTATATAGAGCCTTGATATGAGCTATGTATGGATATGAATTGACTTATAATTGAATTGTGGTTTTATGATGTGAACTATGAATTGGCCAAGGAGGCTTGTTTGTCATTATGATTGGAATTTGAATGAGTTTAGGGTGGACCCCTTTGACTTTACTTTTATGATTGAGATTATGATTGTAAAGGGATGAAGGACATGGGAAGTATCATGGATGAACCATGTGCCCGACCTTATGGATGTGTGTGCATATGAAAAGGGATGAAAGACATGGGAAGGACCGAGGGTGAACCATGTACCCGACCTTTAAATATGGCAAGGTACGCAGGTGATGGGAAGTAATTGGGTTGAACCATTTGTCTGGCCTTGTTGAATGGCCAAGTTTGAGACGTCGTGTTGTGACTACCATGTGGCCTGGTGGGTAGCAAATGAGTGGGCTCAAACAATAATTTGTACGTTTGGTTTGGATCCTTATGCAAGAGGGTCATTTGTTTGATATGAAGGGGGAGCATGGGAAGTAGAGGGTCTGAACCATGTTCCCCCTATTGCTATGATAAGTTTAGATATGATAAGGGGATGTTGGTCATATAGTGATTTCGAAAGTAAGTATTCATTTTCATTAGGAAACTATACGAGATGAAAATTTATATAATTTCCATGTTTAAAGTTAAGATACAAGATTTTCAAGGACTACCTCTATTCAACGTAATTCCCTTAAAGGTAGTATGAGTATTTCCCAAATGTTCAACTACCAAGACCCGCATTGTTGTTCATGTGGGTGTTAGTATGATTTTGTATTTTCTAAATGTTATTGTAATAAACTAGATGTCAGTTCCATTAGTCTAGAGGCAGGATCATACGCGTATATAAAGGTTTATTTATGATTTGTAAGAATTATAGTTTTCATATTGATATCTGATTCATGCATGATTAGTTAAGTTCCAGGATAGTAGGCTTACAGACCGGAGGTCCCACCTTCGGTCTGTGCCGGTCGCGTGCTCCCCGAACGGGGGTCGTGACAAAGATGGTATTAGAGCCTGGTTTCCCTCTAGGTTAATGGAGCAAATAGTACTCTCGGGTGTCATCTTGGCCATCTTTATGAATTCGGACATAACGGTGGTCTAGGCAGACACTTGTGAGAGTGCTTAGATTGTGTTGTGGAGATTTCCTTCGTGTCATCCCTTCGGTCAGAGGATTGCTTGTGAAATCCTATGCGAAGTGTAACTCTATTGCGATACTAGGATGTCGATAGGTACAAGGGCACAAGGTAGGGGTAAGTGACACCAAAAACTTTGTTAGCGTCCCGAATTTGGGAAAGGAAGCCACCAATGAAAGAGTGGGCTCCCCACGTCAGTCCGTTCAAAGTTATGGGAATATGTGTGCTATAGTGTGCTTGCATAAATTTTTTATATGTTGCATACCATTGAATGTGTGAGAAGTGATTGGTTATGATGTATGGTTGTTGGTAGGAAATTGACCATATGTGTGGGTCATAACTGCTTAATATGATTGGGCTGAAAAAATTGTTTTGTTAGCCCTGAATAGAAATGGGAATTATGATGTGATGGTTGTTTGGTATGTACTTTTTGACATAGGTTACTATGATGACTGTTAAGTTGAATATTGTGGATTTGTTCATGATTGACCTGATGAACAAGTGTGGAACGGTGTATGGGAAAGAATGGTAGAACCATACACCATGTGTGAAATGTTTCAGGGGTGGGTACTTGGTAAGGAACTTGACAGAACCATGTGCCCATCAAGTAGCATAGTATTTGGGAAGCTACTGGGGAGAAACTTTGTTCAACCCACATCCGGCCCACATACCATGGTTCCCCTAGGCAAGCAAGGGGGAAGGTAGGAACCAAGTATAACCGGACTTCCTTGTTTGCCAAGGAGGATTTGAATTCAGGGTGATGGTCACATGGAAATTTTTTAGCAAACTATTTTTGCTTCTCCTAAATTCTTGAAATGTTTTCACATTCTTTTCTTGAAAACCGAGGGTTAACTTTCAAAGAAATAATTTTCCAACTACCACTTTTGAATATATTATTTTACTTGTTTAACACCCTGGAAAAAAAAACCTTGGGCTCGAGTTGCGAAAAAAAATTTTCAAGATGAAAATATTATTTAGTTCTTTTACAACCATTATAGTGCTCAAGAGATTTAACCTATGTGACTAACATCCCTACTAAGTGATGTGTTGTCTATATTTGCTAAGGCTTTATGGATATGAAATAGTACACTTTGAAATTTTGAATTGGCATTTCTCGGTTGAGCGATTGGGTCTTAAGATGACTGTGCTGATTATGGAACCAAAACACTAGGACTTATTTTGATGTGACGAGCCATATGATTGAGTAATGTTGTCCAGTGCGTGAAGGTTAAGGGTAAGTGTAAAGGGTTTTGTTTTGTGAAGGTCAAAGGTTATGAGACTGTTATAGATTTGGTAGTACTAGGACGGAGTAGGCCTATACATGAAGCTGGGTATGGGTCTCTTGCCATCACCTCAACGATTGTGAGGATATGAGTGTTATTATAATGGTTAGTTCTCAATAGGTTCAATTAAGAGGTACCACCCTAAGGGGCTTATGGATGCCTTATGGGAGGGTCTTGTTCGAAAGAAGCGATTGCATAAGGGGGAAAGAATCAGAACCTATAGAATCTCGTATTGCATGGGTCAAGTAGAAAGTAAGAATCATACAACTAAGACGAGATAACATATGTTGTGTGATGGGTCTAGCTAGGTAAGCTAGCCCTACGACCTAGTTGAGCCTTAATGAGAGCGTTAGTCATTAGTGTGTGGTCAAGGAGCACACAAAAAAGGTTATCGTATAGGCATGAGATGAAGAAAAGATGTATGAATTCAAGTGCATGGTTTGGGTGCACACTTTTGTGAGGTGCAAGCCAAGGCGCATGACAAGGGTATATCACCGTTAGGACGGTCGGAACCCATGGGTTACATGCTTATAAGGAAAGGCATATGGCCATGAGGCGTATGTCGTGCTTCGATTACATGAGAGATCGAATCATGTGAGTGGTTACCATTTGATTTGAGGGATAAGTGCATGGTTAGCGAAATTTGGCATTTGACTTTGCAAGATCATGTGTTTCAAGGAGAAACGTATGATCTAAACAAGTTAAGGGACTTAGTGGATAAGATTGGGTAGAGCCAACGGGAACTAGCCAAGAGTTAGCATAACACAATGCAACCTTTAGGAGAATCTTAGTGTGGTTAAGATTTGTAGTCTTCGCGAGATGTCGGGCGAGGCCCTAGGTTATGGTGGGCCGAGTCATAGGAGTTCTTCTAGAGGCATGCCTCTGGAGAGATATTGGATTTTACAGATAGATTCAAAATGGAGGGATATGTTGGACTTGGTTATATAAATGCTCGTAACATTTGGATGTATGGGGTGTAATCGGGTTCACTAGGATTGCCACGTTGGTATATTTAGGTTAGTGTGTCCTTGTTCGGTAGGGGAGTCTAGGTTCCCGCAGTCATAGGGTTTCATTGGGGGTTCTTTGTGATGATTGTGGAAACCATTAAGGTTAGGGTACATCGAGACGGAATAATGAAGAGGTACTAAGTGTCTTAAAGGAGTTGGTACCCTAAAACGGTTAGAGGTCTAGAAAGAGGGGGACATATCTCCTAAACGTAGGATCCCTTGCCATTATCATGGGGAAACGGTATAAGGTGGACTAAGAGTCGGGTCGACACCATGGCTTTTTGAGCCTTGGAGTTGAACAAGGATAGGGAGCAAAGACGGGATGATGTGATCATCCTAAAAAAATGGATTGAGTGTACCAATAAAAGAGTTTAGAGCACCGACACAAGCTGTATATGAAACAAATTTAGTTGCGTAGGTGCGAACATACAAGGACTTCGATCAATCGCATTAGACTTCCTTTAGGAGGGGTGGTGAGCTATATCATGCTTGTTGGCACGCCGGCGGCATGTTTAACCTTTTTCATTAGGGGAAGTTGTTTAAACCTTACTACACTAGCATTTTGGAGAACCTCCTTGGGTAGGTTTAAGGAACAAAGCTGACTCCATAGCTTAAGAATGAGATAAGTAAAATAGAGGAAAGGGAAAGCCTTCATGCAATGATAGGATTTGGGATAGAACTCAATCCTAGCCCTTCGTTTGGGTTCCTAGGTGGATAGAATTGCTAGAGGCGGACATCGAGTTCGCGCAATAGTGGTGTGTATTCAAGTCTTGGCTATACATGCCTTAAACGTCTTAAGTATTTAGATTTACATCTGACATTGAGATAGAGGCAAGAGAGTTGTAGTGTCATTGTTTACTGGTGCCATAGAAGAGAACGTGACGGATTAGAGGTAACTTTGTCTAACAATTTAGTGGTAATGGGTAGAACATAGGATTTGTGGAACTATCGGTGAAGTGGTAGTATAGTGTCCATGTCTACCCCTCCACTTGCTAAATAATAGAATGAAATACCTTGTGGTTGAGATAGACAATCTCAACAATAAACTTTAAGGATCAATAAGAAAAGTAATATTACGATCAATAGATTTAACCACGTTGTGCTTACGCAAGAAGATAGTCCATAATGTATGTTTCAGCAAAGGATAACTATGGTAAGAGTAATTGTTGAGTTACGACACAAGGGAATGGATAGATGACCTTAGTCAATTCTACGTTTGAATGCATCTAGAGCTCTAAGCCCTTGAAGGGAATGGATTATGTGCTTGACGAAAGAGTTCCGTAGAGGGTGGAACCATTGGGAGTCAAGGCGATATGTCAGAAGTGTCTGTCCTTGTTCGAAGATTTAAGTTAGTAACTAGAATTGAAATTCGGGGACCGAATTTCTTAAGGGGGAAAGTTTGTAATACCCGAGGGGTATTTTTGGAATCAAGTCAAATATATAGTAAGACTTAGAATGGTCATCATTTGGAGTTGGAATGTAAAAAGAAAACAAATAAATAATATATAAACAAGTAAATAAATAAAAATATGTATATATATATATATAGATAAATAGTCCTAATTAAGAAATGATGGGATAATATGAAATTGATAGAATTTTGATGTTGAGGTTGGACATTTTGACTAAATAAAATAAAAATAATTTTTTGGAATGAAATAAGATTTTTTGGGTTATTATTAAGATTTTAATTGCTTTAGATTTGAGAATTTAGGAAATTAAAATAAATAATAAATTCAAATAGAAAAATATAAATTGGGTTAAATATGGATCATATGAATTATTTTGAGATTATAGTTTAAATTTGAGAATTTTTCAAAAATAAAAATTGTTCTGGGTAGAAAATTCTCACCCGCTATAGACTCAGTGACAGATATTTTCAATAGGCCTACGATTACCCAAAAATTTCTAAATTTTGCTATTCTTCTAAATCCCCAAATTCCGATTTCTCAAGGGTAAGCTCTAAAATCATGCCTCCACTTCTTAAATCGTGATTTTCTTGTTGGGAATGAATTACTAGTTGATATTATATCACCCTAAAACTCTTTTAGGATGTAGATAACACACAAATCATGAACTATATGGTTGTTTTTAATCTAGTAACCCTAAGGTGCGATTTTTGCCATTTTTGGAAAGATTTGTGGATTTCATTAGAATTGTTGGTGTGTATGAACTCTAAATTATATGTATGGATATTTTAAATGATTTGAAATGATGCCCAATGGTTAGTTTGATGGTATGTGAACCCTTGGCGAAAGTTAGAACTTCCCATATTTGGCAAAATTTCCTTTAATGGAGCTTGGAGAGTGAATAAAGTTGTAAAATTAATTAATGATGTATTAAATTGTGTTGAATCTAAAAAGAACACCAAATGATGACCATAGGCTAAGTAAATGAACTTGGAGTTGGATAAGCGTAAGAAGTCATAAGTAGAGAAACTAGGAAATTGTATGAAATTTTATATGGATTAAATTGGTTGTATGTGATAGGGTTCAAGTACTTCCTTGGAGACGAGAGTGCTCAAAGGGAATGCTAAGTGAAGTGGCTAAGGTGAGGGACTTTCTTATCTTAGCCCTTGATGGGATGTTTGAAATATATGAATTATATGATATGAGAATTTGGTCGATTTGTAATGATTAGATGTGAATGTAAATTATGGATTGTGAATGAATTTGATTGGTCATGAGACTTGATCTAGAGTTAGATGATTATGGTAAATGAGAATTAATGCGACTGAGCTAATGTGGTATATAGACCCTTGATATGAGCTATGTATGGATATGAATTGACTTATAATTGAATTGTGGTTTTATGATGTGAACTATGTATTGGCCAATGAGGCTTGTTTGTCATTATGATTTGAATTTGAATGAGTTTGGGTGTGGACCCCTTTGACTTTACTATTATGATTGAGATTATGATTGTAAAGGGATGAAGGACATGGGAAGTATCATGGATGAACCATGTGCCCGACCTTATGGAAAGTAAGTATTCATTTTCATTAGGAAACTTTACAAGATGAAAATTTATATAATTGCCATGTTTAAAGTTAAGATACAAGATTTTCAAGGGCTACCTCTATTCAACGTAATTCCCTTAAGGTAGTATGAGTATTTCCCAAATGTTCATTTTTTTGAGTTTCAAACAAAATTTTAAAACTTGTTTTATTTAAAACCGGAGGGATTTTTCCAACCCTTTTTCCTTTATTGAAACTTATTTAACTATACTTTACATTATTTTTCCTTAAATATTTTTGCATGACTGAATAAACCTCTGGGTACTGTATTAAACGGCGAGTGTAATGCCTGAAGTCATTTCTGTAAAACAATGCTTTTAAAACTCTCTTCTTATTTCGTACTAAAGTGTTCAAGAAGTTAAGTCTATGTGGCCAACACTCCCGCCCATGAATTGTGAGGAATGATTAAGATTGGATTTGTTTGGACTGAATTGGGATATGATGTGGTTGATTGCGTTGTAATAGTAATAGTTCTGGGTTAAAATCTCCATTGTGTGATTGGAGACTTGTGCATTGTTGGCAATTAAGTTTCAAGATGATGTATAAGAATTGTACCATGTGTATTTGTGAATGAGGTGAAAGTTATATCTATGATATGCTGATATGTGATTGTTTTAATATAGTTTGCATGTGAATTGTGATTGTCACCCTTCCCCTGTCGTAGTGGTGCCCGCTACTACGCCTAGGATGAGTTAGTCTCTCACTGAGTCGTATGACCCACCCCTCGTTGTTAACATTTTTCAGACAGGTTAAGGACAAATGACAGGCCTCGCTTAAGCAATGATTCAACTACCAAGACCCGCATTTTTGTTCATGTGGGTGTTAGTATGATTTGTATTTTCTAAATGTTATTGTCTAAACTAGATGTCAGTTCCATTAGTCTAGAGGCAGGATCATGCGCGTATATAAAGGTTTATTTATGATTTGTAAGAATTATAGTTTTCATATTGATATTTGATTCATGCATGATTAGTTAAGTTCCAGGATAGTAGGCTTATAGACCGGGGGTCCCACCTTCGGTCTGTGCCGGTCGCGTGCTCCCCGAACGGGGGTCGTGACACGTATGATATTCAGTTAGTTACAAATAGAGCGTCATTCAAGGTTAATATGTTAGTTGAATTTGTTTAGTTTGTCCGGGTAGATCGAGTCGGTCATCCTGATCGGACAGACAGGATTATGACGTCAGTAAGTATGCCACATAGTGGCCATTACCTTGGTTTAAACGAGGTCAGACATGTTGCCGGCTATTACTCTAAGCGTGTCTTAGTCAGAAAGTTCCTAGTGTGATCAACTAGGTTCGAACACAAGATTGCCTTCGGGCTAGTATTTCTCTTAGCGTAATGCGGGAGACAGAAAGTGAGTGCCTACGTGCACAAATATATGTTCTATGGAACCATATGTTATATGTTGATATATTGATTGCCTGATCACGTTAAACGCCACAATATAAATCCGTTTCATGCGTATGTGGTTGTGGTTGCTCCCTTCCCCCAACTGTAGTGGTAACCGCTGCTATGCCCACGGATGGGGGAGCTTCTCACTGAGTCTGCTCGACTCACCCCCCTGTTTACATGTTTCAGATACAGGAGGTTCAGGCGTCGGGAACGCGTCCACTTCTTCTCAAGGAGGCGGACAACTCTGAAGACCGCACCTTAGTCCGCGTGGGTAGTGTATTTTGGATTATATAGATATGTCGTGATGTATATGTATATATAAATCCTTTTGGATGTTGCTTTGTACATATACAAACTGTGTATATAATATATATATGTCCTACTCTAGCTATGTGGGCTTCATACATATTAAAGTTAGGTCTTGGTGATGGGAATATAGGCTATGATATAATATATATCATGTATATACGTATATGACTTCTGCATGCGACTAGGATAGATCACACGCATTGAGGCGTGTGATCAATACGTAAATTATATGTATGTGTGATTGAATACCTGTTTGTGTGAAAATATGGCTTCTGCATGTGAATAGGATAGATCACATGCATTGAGGCATGTGATCAATATGTAAACTATATGTAAGCGTGTGATTGAATATATGTATGACTGTATACAGGACTTCTGCATGTGAATGGATAGATCACCCACCTGAAGCGTGTGATCAATATGTATATTATATGTACTTGTGAATGAATATGTGTATATCTATAGACTGAAGCGGCGTTGTGCGAGCCGTGGATTGCAAACTGCTTAGGTCACCGGAAAGGGATGACCATATATGTTATATATTGTTTGTATTAGAAAAAGGGTAGTTATAAACATGTGGAAATCTCAATCAGGGATTAGTGGCTTACGGGATAGGAGAAATTCTACTTCCCGCCGGTCACGGACGTCCGATAGGGGGTCGTGACATTCATACTATTTTAAATCATTATATATTTAACATATGCAAATCATATTTGGAAACTAAGCTTTATTTTACCTTAATGCGTTATTAATTTCTTAATTAAAATTTTTTAAGACCAATGGCCCGTATTTAAATTCAAAAATTGAAAAAGATTAACCAGATAATATTTTAAACTTTATCAGTTAATTTTTATAAATGCTAATATTTTTATTAGTTAATAATTAATATGATTTTAGAGATTTACAGAGTATTTTTGGAAGTTAGATATATTTCAAATGCATATTTTAAGGGATTTGATTTAGAGTTGCTACATATATAATTAAATCAATTATTTAGTCATTAATTTGTTGTTGCAGCAAGCATTTAATATAATATTAAATTGATTGTACCAAGATTTAAGAAGATTTCAATGATTTGCTTTATTTTTTTTCATGGTGGAACCTAGTTGGCGCCACCGAGGTGCCACATAAGAGATTGAAATAGTATGATGTGGCAGCATTAGGATGAGTGCCTCTTCTTTTTATATATTATATAGATACGCAAAAAATTTATATGATATTTTGTATCTATTAAATAAATAAACATTAAAATCATATTAATTAAAGCATTAGCTAATATATAATATTAGTATGTCTAATCTAAACAAAATCAAATTGATTAAAATATAAGTGTAAGGCTATAATTTAACTTATTCAAATATATGATATTAGATTTTGAGTATCTTAATAATTAATTTTTGGAATAAAAGTTTAGTACTACCATAGTACTGTAATACCTCGGAAAATTTTGAGGATTTAAGAATGATTTATTCCAGGGTTAGGAATTAAAACTTTAAAAAGAATATAGAAAAAAAGTATGAAAAAGGGAATTTTTTTTAAAGATTGTAATACCCGAGCAAATTTTTTGAAGTTTAAAATAAAATAAAAGGGAAAGAAAAGAAGTAGAAAATAATTTTTAGGATTTAATTCAAGACCTAAGAAATTGGAAACCTGAATTTAATAGGGAAAGGGGTTAAATTAAAAATACATATTTGCTATTGTTTATTTAATTATTAATTATTTATTAATTAATTATATTACTTTTTATTAATTATTTGATTTTTAATTATATTTAATTATTTTTTTTATTATTATTATTTTTTATTTATTCATTTTTTTATTATACAAAAAAAGAAGAAGAAAGAGGAGCCGTGAGGTTTATTTAGAAAAGAAAAAGAAAGAAGAAAGAAAAGAGAGAGAGGGCTACGCGAAAGAAAGAGAGGAAGAAGAAAGAGAGGAGAGAAAACGAAAGGTAGAGAGAGAGGGAGGAAGCCGCCAGAAAACTCGTCGGAGGAGAGCGGTCCGACGCCGGCCACGACCACCGAGCTCGACTCCAACATCTTCCACTCCTCCCACCAATCGAATCAAGGTTGGTAACCCTACTTTCATTCGAAACTTCAATTTCTCCATTTTTAGGGATTTCTTCGATTCACCTTCGATTGAGTTGTTTCGAGGGTAGATTGAGACCTAGAAAGTGTTCTTGAACACATAGTTGGGGTAGGAATCGAGATTATATTCTCGGATTTGCCCAAATTCGAATTTGAAGGATTTGGGGTTGAAATTATAATTATTTCCAAATTGGGGAAATTGTTGATAATTAGAATTGAGCTTGGATTTGTGTAAATAGGCTTGGATTGGTGTTATTGGAATTATATTGTTGAAATATTAGCTGAACAAGACCCGTGAAGAGCTGGCCCGGGGTTACTAAGGCTGGACATTGACGTTAACGTGCCGGGTCCCTGCTCGGGTTACCCAAATACACTTTAAGGGTGATATTGAGGGCTCCAAACCTCTTCTTTTCAATCTTAAACACCCTAGAATAATTCTAAATATGCTATCAAGCGTCGAGAATTATTTAGGTACCTTCTTGTTTCTCAAGGAGGGAAAACTTACGGAGCAATGAAGTCCAAATTCTAAAATGGTAATTTTATTCCTTCATAATTATTAGGAAGCCTTAAGTAGATGAATTAGAGGTGTATTGAGGTTTAGAAACTAGATTTCTTAAAACCCAAGTAGGAACACAAGTTGAATTAAAATGCTTAGACCTTCCTAAAATTAGGATTCCTTCCAACCAAGCTAGATAAGCTTCCTTAGATGTGAATACAAGTTAGATAGATGTCTAATACTCAAATCCATGTTTGTGAAACACTCAAGTAGAGTGTTATATGCGAGTAAGTCAAGTGTCCGAGGAAGGATACGTATAAGTCGGGATAGAGAAGTCTGATAAGACCAAGAGCTTGACTCTGTGGCAACCATGGGCTACACGTGAGAGTATGGAGAGATAATAACAAGTTAAGCCAAGTAATAATTTAATGAAATACAATGTTGTTCTTACAGGAACAACGGTACGCCAAAGAGTGCACATGGACTCCGAGGAGACTAAAGTTACAAGAGGATTGCATGGAAGGTTGGCCAAGGTGAGGGTTCTTCCATCTCTGCTCCTAGGGTTGTATGCTTATGTGGATTACATGAGTATGTATATCCTCTGCTTGTCCGGTATCTGTTAGGTAGAGTTATAGATTGTTAAAAGAATAAAAGAACTAGAAAATAGGTTGCGGAAACTAGCTTAGATAGGAAGACATAGGAGTAGAGTTTAATTGTTTGCTATGATTGGTGTGTTACAAATCCAACTCATACACTGCGGAGGCATGATGAGTATTTTATCACATCTTTTCCACGACGGTGGCACGAGTCCTTGTACGGAAGGACTAAACTTTTATTTTGAAAACTCGTCACGACAGGGACTTAAATTATAATCATGCAAATAAGGGAGTTATTGGTGGGTTTCGGGTTTGGTTATGCTAGCGATGTGAGACATCGACTAGAACAAACATCAGATGGCACTTGAGACCTCAGTTTTATGATCACCATGACGATGGTCATTGCCCTATCCTGACAATAGGGTCAGAAAGGTTTTATAGTGCTATGACGATAGCGTTGAGGCTTAAAGAGTGCATCTGGACGGGTATATGAGTTATATTCCTGATGAGGATACTTGTACATATTAATAAGGAGAGGAATTGTTGATCTTCGGGAAAGATACAAAGAATTCTATTAATATGTGAGACCAAGATAAGGAGACACAGGAGGAACCTACGGGTGAACCGTGAGCCTGATCCTGCAGAAGAGAAATCATCCTGTTGAGATGGTCCATGGTGTATCAGTGGCCAGGCTTTGAGACGTCGTACCGTGCCCACCATTGTGGCCTGGTTTGGGTAATGGACGAGTGGGCTCAAGCTAATGCCTTGCAGTAAGGGGGCCAGGACGTGCCATGTGGTGGCTATGCGTCAGTTGTTTGATATATAGAAGTTGATTGGTTTGGTTAATAGAATTGTCACGAGGTGACCCAGTACCCTATTGAATGGGTAAGGTAGTTTTGCCACTTGGTGACCAACAACCGAGTGCACGGGTTCCAAGCAAGAAAGCCCACGTAGTGGCTGTAGATACCCCACAGTTGGGGAGATTAAGTAGATGTTTGTTTAGCATCTGTGTGTATGTACAAATTATCTATGTTTGCATATATTGCTGATTGTGCAGCGTACTGGTAACGTACAAGATTACGTCACCACACATCTTGTTTCAGTCAGACATGCTGAAACGTGAGAAGACTGGTAGGTAAAAGCCGACACTATAGTTAAATGTTACTTACCTGATTGATGACGTGGAATAAACTGTTGCATGTTACAGTTATTAAATGCATGTGAGTGTTTGGGTGAAATTTCTTTTGTTGTTTGGTCACCAAGACGTGCTAACGACAGTAACTAGTTGTTTTTGCATGTGGTGTGTATGACTCCCAAACCCAGTGCTATGGTACCCACCTTGCGCCGAGGATGGAGAGTCCCTCACTGAGTCGCGTGGTTAAGACTCACCTCATTTTTACTACACAGAGACAGGTTAAGTACAGGTGGAAGAAGTCCTCGTGGAACGAGGGTTGACCACACTTTCCAAGGCCCGCAACTTGTTCAATTGGGTGAATAAATTGTAATTATTATTTAATTCACTTTATCATTGTATCATAAAGTAAAGGAGTAGACGTACCCAATTAGATTGTGTCACTAAATCTAGAACTGTCAGCTTCACACACCTTAAAGATCAAGATCCGTTAGATTAAAATGCAGGGAAAACTTTTTTCCAATATATATATATATACATATATATGTTCCATGTGAATAGGATAGGTAGCATCTGCGGATGTGTAGCCAGTACACAGGTTAAATATTATGTTTGTTTTCCTATATTTATATCCTAAAGCGGCACTGGCCGTGGATTTGCTTGCCTAGGATAGGCCACCATCTCAGTGTAGCCATGTTATTACAATGCATGTGAATGTATTTTTAATAATAGATATTCTGTCAATTAGGTGGTAAGGCTTACAGGCATAGGGGTATTCACTGTGTTTGTGCCGGTCACGGTCCTCTAAACGGGGGTCGTGACAAACTTGGTATCTGAAGCCTGGTTATTCTTAAAGGGTGTGAAGCTAACTAGTAGTCTCGGGTGTCAGTCGGGCTATCCATTATGAATCCGGACGTAACGGTGGTTCCGACGAGCACTTGTGAGGTTGCTCATGATGTTGAGTCATAAATTCTTTCGAGTCATCGCTTGAGGCATAGAATTTGTATGTGAAATTCTATGCAAGCATATAACCTGTACAGTACACAAGTGCCGATGAGCTCTAAGGCGTAAGGTGGGGTGGCAGTGACCCCGGGAACCTTAGGACGCCATAATAGAGAAAGGAGACATCCATGGAGGATGCTACCTAGACACAGACATATTTGGTTGAATTGTAGGCAGGAAATGCGCTACAATGTTTGGTTGTTTTGTAGGTGGTAATGAGACGATGCGCTACTCTGTTAGTGGCACATTGTGTGCTATGGTATAGGCACAAGTTGTTTAATTATAATATGGAATGTTAAGTAGTAGAATAGAAGTATGCAGTGAATGGTAGTTTAGGCTAGGAATGGTTGTAAAGTGAAAGAAAAGACACGCTTGGCGTGTAAAATGAAAGTAAGCCCTGGGGCGATAGAACTAGAAAGTTTACAGACAGAATAAATAGGTCATGAGGCATGAGACCGACAGGAAGATGACTACGTGAATGGTCACGACTGTGTGGTACGCTATGACTGAAGGAAGTGGAGATGTCCTTCCTAGAAAGTAAACAGAAAAGAGATGGTGTATGCCACAAGTATAGAAGTTGAAGTCTACGGACTAGAAAATCAGGATACGTATATGGAAGGGCAAAATGGCTGAACCATATGCCGTAGAGATAGATGTTAAGAAGTAGAGGCAATTGTAAACGGGTAGAGCATGACCATATCAGGCCAAAAAAAAGAAGAGGGTGACCATATGCCGAGCAGGAAACAGAGTAAATGGTAAGGCACAGGGAAGGAGTCTAGTCCAACCCTGCGCTCGTCCGTGAACTGCTAGTTCCTTAAGCAAACAAGGGGGAAAAGAAGGGATTAGCCCAACCAAAATCTCTTGGGTTGCTTAGGGAAGGGCATAAAGATTAGGATATTGATCACATGAGAAAATTTTTGTAAAAATCTTTTGGTCTTTCTGGATGAGAGATTCTGAAAGAGCCTTCAAACTTTTCTTGAAAATACTAGGGATAACCATTGGAAGGCAACTTTTCATGAAAACTCTTTCTCAATTTGTGTCATTCCAATTTGTTAAACCCTAACCATTTACGAAAACCTTAGGCGTCATTTTCTAAGAAATAAACTTGAATTAATTTTTAAAACTCGCAAGGTGCCTAAGAAAACTAACTCATGTGACCAATACCCTACCAAAAAATAGTCCTTTCACAGGTAAGCTGTAAAAGGATAGTAGATGTAGTTGAGAAAGCACTCGCTTGGAGTGATCAAAGTTAAGTAGACATCGAAAAGCACTAGAGAGTGCTAAAGTGCAAAGGGAGTATACAGGTAAACCTAAGGGTTAACAATTAAGGGGCCATAGGGCGGTTATGGACGCGAAAGTGCTAGACCGGAGCAGGTCTAGAAGTGGAAATGAGCGTAGACTTTCGGGTACTGTCTAGAGATAAGAAAATGGGTGCTATTGCGGTAGATAGCTCCCGAACGAGATAACGTGAGAGATAAACCCCAGAGGGACTCGTGGAGGCCCGAGGGGAGAGAAAGTAGACAGGGATAAGTAGTCCTATAAAGGGGGAAGAGCGGAAGCCTATAGGACCCCACAGGATAAAAGTCAAGCAGGAGGTGGAGAACCAACTACTACCGTAAGGGTATGTATAGTACACAGATTGTAGTGGACATAGCTAGGTAAGGTAGTTCCATAGGTTGGTGAACCGTAAATTCGTTAGTCTGAAGATCGTGTATGGGTGGAGAATGAGTGGACAAACCAAACATATAAATGGCCATGTGGGTGCCATAAAGAGAAAATTAACTATAAGGACGGTTAATCGAGAAATACTCGAAGAAAGAGTACCACGTAGGTACGAAATGGAAAAGAAGAGAGTGAATACGGGAATGAAGTCGGGTAAGCATCTGGGGATGCGAGCCAAAATGATAAGACAGGTATGCTACCGTTGGGGGCGATTGGAACCGAACGAGCAACACACTTGCGAGAGGCGGTATATGTTTGTGAACATACGCACATCGTAAGAAAGGAAAGAGTCAAACCATGGGAGCAGATCCCGTTTAGTCAAGGGGAGTAGAGCATCTCCGGAAAGATTCATGCTGGAGTTAACGGATCAAGTATTCCAAGTAGGAATACAAAATTTAAGTGAGTTGAGGAGTTTGAGTTGGCCAAGTTGGGTAAAAGCCAATGGAAATCCAATGAGTAGAGTTAGCAAAGGATGTGCAACTCTAACTGGACTAACCTGAGGATGGTATAGATCCACACTCATAGTCTTGTTAAGCGAGGTCTTCGGAATGAGAAACCGAACTGAGCCTGGGGCAGGAGTAATGAGTATGATGGTAAGGAGGAGGCTGATGAGTTTCCATTATAAACAGAAATGACTAGAAGTAGTAGTCAGAGAAGAGTCTAAGTTACTCAGACACATAGGAGGTCGATAGGAGTAACCTGAAGTGGTTATGGAAACCACTAAGGGTAAGTGTAGAAGTCCGGAAAAGAAAGGGAAACACGAGTCATAAATGTAAGATCCTTTACCGTTTGGTGGAGAAACGATAAGTGTAATACATAGTTGTGCTAGTGTCATGGCATTTAGCTTCGTTAGGACACGAGTAGGGTAAACCGAGTCGGTAGTGAGTGTAACAACCTCGGAAGGGTTGGGTACGCTGATGGCAACAAAATGTAACACCTACGTAGGGTGTATGCCGTGTAAGCGGTAAGTCAGATGTAGAGTAGAGGGAGTAATAAAATGTAAACGGAATTTTCTGGAGAAGGTCGTTTACAAAGAACATATCAGGGGAATACCGGCAGAAGGGTAGCTGCTTGGTAGTAGAGGATACTTAGGTACGGGGACTTCGATGTAGGGGAGTACTTCGTCAGTTAAAGTTTATAGAAATAGAACCTAGTGTGCTATGCATAGCTAGTGTCTTGGCGTGTTCCAAGACGGGTATAAGAAGTCACTACGAAGGTAGCTAGTCAGAC
Source organism: Senna tora (assembly GCA_014851425.1). Taxonomy (NCBI): domain Eukaryota; kingdom Viridiplantae; phylum Streptophyta; class Magnoliopsida; order Fabales; family Fabaceae; genus Senna; species Senna tora. The sequence goes on from CM026262.1 coordinate 28,535,798, forward strand.
AAGCAGATTGAGTCAAGGTAAGCCTCACTAGAGAAGGCAATAGTTAACTCCTCGAAGGACTAAATTGGAGCATGGCATGTGGTACGTGCCAGACACTCCATTGCAAAATTAGTAGCACAAAGTGAATTGAAATTAGGAAGGTTAGGTATCCTCGGGGAAGGATACAACGACAGATGGAGTCTATCAGTTAACACCTCGGAGAGGGTTGGTTAACTAGCGAAACTAGAAATACAAACGATCACAGAAAGAGTATGTAGAAACCAGATAGAGACCTTGAGCCTCTAGGAAAAAAGATGAACCGTAGGTAAACGGTAAAAACTTCCACATTGAGGGAAACCATAGATGAAATTGAGCCAAGGGATGGCAAAAAGCCTACAAACCCACGAAAAAGATGAAATTCGGGGACCGAATTTCTTAAGGGGGGAAGAATGTAAAACCCCGGAAAATTTCGAGGATTTAAGAATGATTTATTTCGGAGCTAGGAATTAAAACATTAAAAAGAATATAGAAAAAAAAGTACGAAAGTTAAAAGTAATCGGAAGGGAATTTGTTTTTTAAAGATTGTAATACTCGAGCAAATTTTTTGAAGTTTAAAATAAAATAAAAAGGAAAGAAAGAAGTAGAAAATAATTTTTACGATTTAAATTCAGGACCTAAAAATTGGAAACCTCAATTTAATAGGGAAAGGGGTTAAATTAAAAATACATATTTGCTATTGTTTATTTAATTATTAATTATTTTATTAATTAATTATATTAATTTTTATTAATTATTTGATTTTTAATTTTATTTTATTATTATTATTATTATTTATTATTTATTTTATTATTATTTTTATAAAAAAAAAGAAGAAAGAGAGGAGCCGTGAGGTTTATTTAGAAAAAGAAAAAGAAAGTAGAAAGGAAAAGAGAGAGAGGGCTACGAGAAAGAAAGAGAAGAGAGAGAAAATGGAAGGTAGAGAGAGAGAGAGGGAGGAAGTCGCCGGAAAACTCGCCGGAGGAACCTACGGGTGAACCGTGAGCCTGATCTTGCAAAAGAGAAATCATCCTGTTGAGATGATCTAGGATGTATCAGCGGCCAGGCTTTGAGACATCGTGCCGTGCCCGCCATTGTGGCCTGGTTGGGTAATGGACGAGTAGGCTCAAGCTATTACCCCGCAGTAAAGGGGTCAGGACGTGCCACATGGTGGCTATGCGTCAGTTGTTTGATAGATAGAAGTTGATTGTGTTTGGTTAACAGAATTGTCACGAGGTGACTAGTACCCAAGTGAATGGGTTAAGGTATGTTTTGCCACTTGATGGCCAACAACCCGAGTGCACGGGTTCCAAGCGGGAAGCACTTAGTGGCTAGTAGATACCCCAGAGTTGGGGAGATTAAGTAGATGTATGTTTAGCATCTGTTTGTATGTACAAATTATCTGTGTTTGCATATAATTGCTGATTGTGCAGCGTAGTGGTAACGTACAAGATTACGTCACCACACGGCTTGTTTGAGTCAGACATGCTGAAACATGAGAAGACCGGTAGGTAAAAGCCGGCACTATATGTTACATGTTTACTTACTGATTGATGATGTGGAATAAACTGCTGCATGTTCACAGTTATTAAATGCATGTGAGTGTTTGGGTGAAATTTCTGTTGTTGTGTGGTCACCAAGAATGTATGCTAACGACAGTAACTAGTTGTTTTTGCATGTGGTCGTGTATGACTCCCAAACCCAATGCTATGGTACCTACCTTGCGTCGGGGATGGTAGAGTCCTCACTGAGTCGCGTGGTTAAGACTCACACCTCATTTTTACTACACAAAGACATGTTAAGTACAGGTGGAAGAAGTCTCGGTGGAACGAGGGTTGAGCAACACTTTCCAAGGCCCGCAACTTGTCCATGTGGGTGAATAAATTGTAATTATTATTTAATTTACTTTATCATTGTATCATAAAGTAAAGGGTAGACGTACCCAATTAGATTGTGTCACTAAATCTAGAACTGTCAGCTTCACACACCTTAAAGATTAGGATCCATTAGATTACAATGCAGGGAAAACTTTTTTCCAAAATATATATATATATACATATATCTGTTGCATGCGAATAGGATCGGCAGCATCTGCGGATGTGTAGCCAGTACACAGGTTATATATTATGTGTGTTTTCCTATATTTATATCCTGAAGCAGCACTCGTCGTGGATTTTCTTGCCTAGGATAGGCCACCATCTCGGTGTAGCCATGGTATTATAATTCATGTGAATGTATTTTTAATAAAAGATATTCTGTCAATTAGGTGGTAAGGCTTACAGGCATAGGGATATTCCCTGTGTCTGTGCCGGTCACGGTCCTCTAAACGGGGGTCGTGACAAGTACTACTGAACATCAATTCATCCATTCAATCATGTTGTGTCATTTGTTAATATTAATTAAAATTCACATTAATTAGGATCCACCTTGAATTGATTAGGGACCAACTGATTGGAAGGATGTATTGAAGTTCAATACTACCGTACTACTGAACATCTACTCATATTTTTGAAAATATTCTCTTATAGTGGAGTTTTAATTTGAAATACAAATTTAATTACGATTTTTTTTAAAATATTTTGTGGATCTAAATTACTAAAATGGATAAATAACTTGAATAAATTATAAAGGCATCATTTATGTTTTATTTTACGAAATTAGTACTTAAATCTTTTTTTATGAAAGTACTTAAATCATTAATTCAATAGAAAAGGTAAAAAAAAAAGTAACTCTATGTTCCAATGATGATAGGTTATTAGTCGGACCAGGTTGACCAAGTTAAAATAAAGAATTGATGTGGGAACCAAAACAAAATATTTGAATCTATTGTATATACCTACAATACTCTTAGGCTATGTTCACTAGCTGGAAATAACAATGGAAAAAGAAATGGATTGGGCTTTTCCATTGTTCATTAGCTTGAATTGGTGTATAGGAATGGAAAAGTGAATTCCAAATGTTTTGCTGAGTTTCTGGCAGGAAAGAGGGAGAATATTTGAAAATTACTTAAATGTCCTCCACTTAAAGAATAGCACGCATGAGATAGAAGCAATGCTGGAACATCACTTGAGTACCATTCAAAGAAGCTGCTCCTCTGGATACACGAGCAAATCAAACGGTGTTCGCAGGTTTTGGTTGCTTCAGCACGGCGGTTTTCGGCGGACGTAGGGTGCTTCATCTGGTTCATCATCTTCAGGGTCGCGTCTGGATATGATAAGGTGGCTTCATATGGTTGCTCTGATTTGGGCTTGCATTTTGTTTTGTTTTGTTTTTCCTTGCCTCAGGACCTTGACACAGGTCCCTATAATGTTATTAGGCACTTTTCACGTTTGGATCTCAGAGCCTTAATTAAGAATATATGTACGTTGACCAAGGATTAAAAGAATCTCCAACCACTAGTTATAGTATACAGAAGCAGCTTTAATGTTTGCCTCCACGAATAAACCATAACGAAAATAATACTATATGACAGAGAAACCTTATATATTGTGTGGCCATGTCACCTTTAGGTCCCAAGAGGAAGAGATACACGAAGAAGAGGCCACCAATAATTTGAAAGCATACATATTTAGCGCTATATTACTTCACCTTCATTATCACTAAAATATATTGTTTCACCTTCATTATCACCAAAATATATAGTTAATGCTTTACAAGTCCTACATTATATTAGATAGGTAAAAGGTGAAAACAATATTTCTAACATGTGCAGTGTCAGATTCATATAAGATTATAAGACGGTTTGTAAAACTGAAGATAATTGGAATGTAAAATCTAAAGTACGGTGTGTGGACCAAGTTCTGTAGTGTTGCAAAATAAAAATCCCAAGTGATTAAGAATGCACTATGTTGTGTAGGTATGTTTTACTAGTTGGTAATCATTTTTTGCTTGAGTAATTTAAATTAATTGTTTCATTGAAAATAGATTTTGTTGTTGTTTTGTTTATTGTGCCTGAAGTGGTTTACTTTCTACAGTCATGGATGAACTGACAACATAGACTCATGAGGAAATAGTTGTTTGCACGGTGATTGTAGTGGTTGCATTATACAATTGTTTAATGCATGAGGCACTTAGCATTGCTTTACGTCGTAATCGCTTGCGCATGTCTTTTACCTTAGAGTTTCACGAGAAACGAACCCGGCTTAGGAGCTTAGTTTATAGTAATGACAGCAACTGCTACAACGTACTTCGCATCTATAGAAATACATTTGATCGCCTATGTTCCATGCTTGACGAAATAGGTGTGTTGAAACCGACGAAGCACATGCTTGTGGATGAGCAAGTGGCAATGTGTTTGAACATACTTGCTCATCACACCAAGAATAGGGTCATCCAATGGAATTGGTCGATCGGGGGCAACCATTAGCAAGTATTTCATCGTCTTTTTGAAAGCAATAATTCGTTTGAACTGGGTTTTATATAAGACTCCAACCCCCGTCCAGAGGATTCCACAGACCAGAGGTGGAAATGGTTCAAGGTAATGTTAAATGTTTTTTGTCCATGGTTGGCTTGATTTTCTATTTCTATAATAATAATTGACAATGAGTGCAATGTTTGGTGCAAAATTGCCTAGGTGCACTGGATGGCACACATGTAAAGATAAGAGTGGGTCCGAAGGAGCAGACACGGTTTCGAAATCGAAAGGGCGATGTGACTATTAACATACTGGGTGTGTGCTCCCAAGATGCGCAGTTCATTTATGTTATGTCTGGCTGGGAGGGTTATGCAGCTGACTCAAGAGTGTTCAAGAGTGCCTTGAATAGGCCACGGGGCTTCAAAGTACCTTCAGGTGAGAATGTAACTTGTATTTTTATTTTTAAATTGTTGCAATAGTTATGTCTTTGACATTGAACATCCTTTTGTGGTGCAGAGCGATATTACTTGGTTGACGCAGGGTACAGCAATGCACAAGGGGTTCTTGCACCATTCAGAGGCCAAAGATACCACTTGAATGAGTGGAGAGAAGGCCGCCATCCAACAAATTCGAGAGAGTGTTTCAACATGAGGCACTTGTCTGCACGAAATGTCATTAAAAGATGTTTCGAAATGTTGAAAAACTGGTGGACTATTCTGCGGAGCCCCTCATATTACACTTTGCAATCCTACAATATTATTGTTATCACTTGTTGCTTGTTTCATAAACTGATACATCGTGAGAATGCCCGCGATCCCCTGGACAATGAGGCTGAAAATTTGGTTCCCGAACCCGCTGAAGAACCCGTTGAAGAACCCGCTGAAGATGACCCCTCAATAAGCACAATTGAAAGTAGTGAAACATGGATTCTCTTTAGAGAGAATCTAGCTGTGAAAATGTTTAACGACTTTAGACGTGGAAGATGAAATCTACTTTTGTGTGATATCAAATGATATGTAAAACTTGAATGTTTATACTTGTAAATTTGTTGACTTCTTGTGCAGTGTAAGGTTTATGAATGAAAAGTGTGTCTTCATGGATGGCCTTGTCAATTTCTTGACTTCTTGTGCTAAGGATCATTCGTGAATTAATTGGTCATTGTCCCTTCATGGACTTTATTTAGTGAAACAGTCATTTGTACATTTCTTGACTTCTTGGTTGACTAATTCTTGTCTTCTTAATTTTTACATTTGCAGGGCAAAGTGAGGAATGGATTCACAAGCTGATAACACTGACAGCAGATCCTCAAAGTACAATTGGTCTACAGAAGAAGACGAAACATTGGTGGCAATCCTTGTTTCTATGAAAGAGGACCAAAATCACATGTAGGGTTCTAAATTCTGTAGTGGTCATCTCGGTGTGATTAAGAAGAAGATGCAACAGAAGCTCCCAGGATGTTGGTTGAAGGGAATCCCACACATATAGTCAAGACTCAAGACACTGGGGAAGAACTGGTCGACAGTGCAAGATATGGTGTATGGTACAAATACTAGTGGCTTCGGTTGGGACGACGACCGACAGTTGGTGGTGGCAGAGAGAGATGTTTGGGACGCGTAAATTAAGGTCAGGAATCTTTCCTTACGGTGTCAATGAAGTCCTTTTGTCCTTTCACTTAGGGCTGAAAATGAGTGTTTGTCACACTGATATGTTCCTAATTGATTTCTTCTGAAACAGTCTCATCCGGATGCTAAACAATTCAGGTACAAGCCGTTCCCCTACTTATCCGATCTCACGAAGGTATGGGGAAAGGACGGAACAATCAAGGGTGAAGCCCGGGATGCAGAGGACATCAATGACATACCTGATGAAGATCTGGATGGATTGGAAGGACTGGAGAACAATGGACAGAATCAAACTCTACCTGGACAGCATTTGTTGGACGATATGATACAGCCTCCACCCTCTAACTGTGAAGCAGTGTTGACTTCGTGCAAGAGGAAGCGAACGAGCCCTAGTAATGATGTGATCGAGGGTTTCAAGGAGGTAGCTGAACCCTTTTTGCACTGCCTTGATAAAATAGCTGAAGGGATAGGCAGGAATGCTGGCGAGAAAGAGCTCGATCAGAAAAGGGCAGCTCTATGTCAAGCGCTTGCTAAGGTCGACGGGCTCACGGACGATGAGTTGGTCCGTGTGCATCTAAGGCTATCAAGTTATCCAGCGATGTTAGTGGCCATCTTCGGCCTTGAGGACCGCTTCAAGCTGCGGTGGCTCCAACAAATCATTGGGTAAATAACCTTACACGAGGAACACTTTTTGAAACTTTTTGTTCGGTCCCTATATATATATATTTTGTATTGTCGCCATGGCTTTTTTGTGTTGCTCAGGATTGGGGCAGTGTCTACACTTGACCAAAGGATAACCCTCTGAAGGTTTATTTCTTACATTTGTGTGTTTACGTGCCTCACAATCTGTGTTTATATTTACATTTTGCGATGTGTTTTTTTTTCTCTCAGCGTATTCTGGAGATAGACGCATAGACGCCCTCCGATGGTTTATTTTTCCAGCATTGGACGAAGGTCAACACTCAACCCTTCTTTTATGGTTTGAGGCAGAATGCAGAATGCACAATATACCCTCTGAATGCACAAAATGCATTCTGTAGAATGCATTTCTGCATTCTGTATTCTGATACAAAATGCATTTCTACATTCTGCAGATTTGGAAACCTTATTTCATTTCTTTTCCATTTTTCCTTACTAAGGTAAATGTTTGCAGATTTTGAGACCTTCGTGCGAGGGTAAAATATTTGAGATTGATGGATGTTGGAAGGTTGTTGCAGAGCTTGAATCAGTATGACTGAAAGTACTGCTATGTGTGACTTCTTGAATCAATTGACTTCTTGTGTAATGCATTTAATTTATAGGATACAGTGCTTATGTACATGCTTGGGACTACTTGCTGTGGTAGTATATGAATGTATTTGAATATTGTACTTATATTTGACTCCTTCAAACTGGTATTAGCATGTGTGGATTCTCAATGACCATTTAATATCATATGTTATGTTCCCAAAGTGTTGGTTTGCAGAGTTTCATTATGTGTGGATTCTCAAACTTAAAGACCTCTGAGTAGTGAATAGAAATGTGCTTTGAGTTAAGGTACATATGCAGAAGCAGAATAATATGATATTCTTAAATAGATTGACTTAGAAAATTAAATAAACAATGGCTTTTATCCAATAATTTTCTCCCTCCAAGTCACTCGTAGAATGGTCAACTATTGAATGCCAACAAATACTAAAAAAGAACCATAAAAAAACACAGTTACAAGTCACCTTACAAAATATACACGCATAAGTTCGTAACAATACATATATCATACATCACAAAATGGTTACAACACCGTCACTGTTCAAACGTGGTTTCATAAGGTGTTTTAATTCCTATAATGGATTTCTGGGATACAACAAAAAACCATGATAAATAGAAGTATAGACACAATACAATGCGCAATTATCCACATCTTCAGCATCATCAAATCACCCTTCACCGTCATGAGATCATCCTTCAACTTCACCTCTTCAGACTCCATCTTTGATATCCTCTGTACATACAGTGACGTTGTTGTATCAGTTGCTGCCATTTTGTTCTCGCCATTGCTATTCACCTCAGCGTCCTTCATTGGTTTAAACCAACAGAAGAAATCGCACTCATCTTGGTCACAACAAACGAACAACCTGTTTGGATTTGCATCGGTCTACGAAACTTTGATGCGGGCTACTTTCTGGCAAATGGAGTACGCATTCTTATATCTAAGATATTGCTTGCTACTACTGTCTCCAACACTCGACGTTGCCATCAAATCTAATATCAACAATAAATAGGTGTATATCACAATCAAATTGACTTGGATCTGAAGAATGACAAAGAAATATTTGTGGAAGAAAATTTGCAAAGGTAGACACAGCAGAAGATGCATGATGTGCAAAAATAATTTATTAATAGAAATGCTATTTGAACTTTGTTAATGGATTAGAAAGTGTAGTGTAGGGTACCTTCAAATATATACATATATATATATATATATATATATATAATCTACAATATTATCCAAGTATGTATGACTAAGGCCTCCGATCCTAGGGTAGTGCATTTAAGTGGATTTTGAATGCACTTCAAGATAGGCATTTGCATTTTAATTAATTAGAAGTTTCAGGCTTACATTTTAACACTGAGTGAGTAGGGTGGAATATATATAATTTGAAAAAAGGCGATAAAGTACCTATTTGAACTGAATATTTCAACCAAGAGAAAACTAATAATCAATAGGATCATAAGAAAGGAAGAGAAGAAATCCAGATAAGTCAAAGGAGAGTTTGTTTATATATATATAGGGAGGAGAAGATGAAGATAGATAAGGCAGTGAAATGTATATATAAGAAGTGTGCGACTTAATTGTAATTTTTCCGAGAGAGAACACCTCCAAGGCATCACGTGAAAGCTATCTAACTTTGCTATTAGCAAGTCACAATCTTTGGCTAAGAAAAGCTTTACCTACACCCACTAATAGGCGTACGCATAGCCATATATATATCCAAATTCCAAAAGTAAAAGGTAGGAAAAGAAAGAGCAGTTTATTTAATTTATATTACAATAGTACTAGTCTCCTTTTGCTTATATATGTTAGTCAAACAGAAAGTGATTGATCAAGCTTTTATTAGTGTCAATATCCAGTGAGTAAATTAAGACCAAAGAAAGATCATCAATACTACTTGTGCTAGCTGTTAATAATGTGTTACAGATGATCAACCTCATCAAATTCAAAACCTACTACTTTTAAATATATTTTTTATTACAAAATTTCTAATTTCCATATTATTAAGTACCACTGAGCCCACAATTTTTACCATACACAATGATTAACAAGTAACACAATAATAAACATTGTATGTTAGCACTGCAGTAGTAATTATTGTCCGATAACTTAATCATAAGGGAGATCCACTAATTACAAAATACACAAACAACAAATTTTTCTTCACTTTCAGATACATTCATTCAAAGGGATATAGAAAACTGTTTTAGAACATACAGGTAAAGAAAAATAGAAACGTATAAATTGAGCAAAATCCAATTAAAATAAAAGTGAGAAAAGCTCATATAGATGGATGTAGTTCTATTCCCTGACCTTGAGAAAGGTCTCGTAATGAGCTGGGAATCACAAATATCATCATCGCAGTTGTAAATAGTAAATTCAATCAACGTAATGTAATGCTAATGCATATATAGCTTTGCAAATATTTCCTCAACGTGACTAAGCCCTCATCACAATAGCCTCATCACCACAAGCATGCATCAGCCATCATTGTCAACTTGGACAAATGTAACAAAACTAGTTGCATAAATTAAAGAAGCTAGCTAGGTCCACTTCTAGGCTGTAATTTTTTCTTTAACTAGACATGTTGTTTAATTAGTTGTATTCTCCGCATGAAATATGCCACCCCCGGATATATTAATTAATATATATGCTTCATTCAATTTGTTGGGGTGGGGTTGGGGAGGAGCTCTTGATGATGATAACTTCTTTAGCCAACAGGGAACTGAAAGGGACTTGCAGTGATAGAGAGATGGAATAGGCATCTCTAGAACTCTCGTTGAGGACAACATGACTGAGATATGTGGGGCATCTAGGGATACAGACATTTGATCATTCACTCATAAAAGTGCCCACACCTATTAATAATTTTAGAAATGAAATCGAAACCCTAGTAGATACCATAATCAAGAGCAAAAAAATAGAAACCAAATCGAAAGAAATCGAAACAAATAAAAAGGAAAAATACCTACGCGTCAAGAAGATCAGAAACGCGAACAAAAAAATTGCAGCCTCCATCACTAGCAGGCTACTCCGACGACGACTCCGGCGGCGACGGTTGCCTCAGGTTCGACAGGAGCTCTCAACTTCACGTTTTCCACTCTTCTCTCCACTCTGCTCTGCTTCTTCTCCGACGCGTAACATACGGATTCAAGTTATTTTTTATAACTTAAAAAAATAAATAAACAAATAATTAATTTCATTTCAAGGGTAACATAGTAATTTTACCTCTCACTTTTTCTTTTACCATTCCATTTCCATCAACAATGTTTTACTAACAAACACTGTAAATGCATTCCATTTCTATTTCCATTTATGCCTAATGAACGAGCACTTAGGGTATGTTTGTGTAACTATCATTTTTGGTTCAGACAATTCTAATTTATAAATAAGGACTGCAAGGAGTTGTAACCTTGGGGACTTGTCCTTAGGTGGGAACCTAGGTGCCTACGTACCCTTGTGAACGGATCAAAGTCTGCGTAGTTCGTCATGATGACGTCTGTAGGAGCTGTTAGGCAAGGTGATTACTAGTGCAAGGCTGTGTGCGGCTAAGACATGTGTATGGTACTCCGGGCTGGCGAGCCACTCGTAGGAGGTTGCCTTAGATTATGAGAGAGTAAAGGTCTCTAAGAACTGTGCGGAGCTCTGCTAGTGGAGATATATGGGATGGAGATGCGTCTACTAATGGCGGAACTTGGTGATGCCGTAAGTTAAGCTCTTGAGTTAACTGGGAGGTGTATAGCATAAGGAAAGCAAAATCTAGCTCTTGTGCAGTCAGAATTTGTGATACTTGCCTCTTGTTCGGTTGTCCTTGAGTCCCCCGGATGAGGGCCTTTTTTACCAAGTGTGGGGAAGGACATGGTCGATCCATGTTCCTGCTGGACGTGGGTCGTCCCACAATGCTTGGAGGTTTCCCACGTCCCTTGGACGGGAGCCTAGAAGGAGAAACGTGGGTATCGGCCACGTAGGGGAGAGATGAGTGGTGCCACGTGTCATTGGTGCAAGCTACTACGGAGCTTCTGGAAGCCCAATGCCACATGTCCCTTGGGGAAATATTCCATAGTTACAAAAGTCCCCCAAGTCTATGGGTGTCGGGCGCCCATGGACATAAGTTCCCTTTCAGCAAGCTACTTAGCAAAATTTCCCAATTGTTGCCTTTTGTCAAACAGTCTTGTCCGCAAGTGGGTCTAGCCATCTTGGTCAGTCGTTCGATTGTAGAGGCTTCATTTATCTCTGGATTTACTTTGAGAGAGTAGAGACGTCGAAGATGCCACGCGTCTTGATTTGGGTAGCTAACTGCTTGACTTCCTCAGCAAGTTTTTGAGCCGTCTCTGCAGAAAGTATGCGTCTTTCCGAGGAGGAGTCATCATTATGTAGAGGGGAATCTCCGAAAGTGCCCTCTGGGAGTGTGCGGAGGAAACTCAAAGGCCGGGGGCATTTTGGTCATTCGGGATGCTTCTCCCTGAGTAGGCTCGTCCGCAACCTGTGTCTGGTAAGAGACTTTATGAGGAGTTGCCCTTTGAAGAAACAGTCCGCTGTTACCGCCACGTGTCACAGCCTGATTAATTTCCATGGCTTTGAGTGACTTGCAGCCATTTTTCATCATTTAATGCAGGTGCATTTTCGAGGGTTGCCATCATTAGCCTTGGTTACGGATTTTCCGTAAAGGCCCTTCGGTGTCCTCGTGTGACTCTTGGGATTCTTAGGGCTTTTTAGTCTTTATTCCTCCGATTTTCGGATTACGGATCTGGGCCGTTCCTTTTCTTCACATGTTCGGCTAGGGCAGGTGGCTGCAACCTATGATGGATGCACTGGATAATGGTTTTATCCGTTACGAGCTTCGATGGGGTGGAGATTTTTGAATCGTCTCGCCTTTATGCTTCATATAAATACCCTGCATTTAAAAGTTTGTTGTTTTACTTTCTCTTCTCAACGATTTCTCCGCTTCCTTGCTTCATCGGGGCTTTTCTCTGGTATTCGCACCTTTTTCTCCCCTCTATCATTCTTCCTTGTGAAAACAGATTTTTTCACTAGTTACCATGGTCGGTGATGATGACAACTTTTTCCCTTTCGATTTTACTGACCTGGGGGATCTACCTTCTTCTCGTCCTCCTCCTCCTCTTAACCGTACTCGGGACAATAGCCAGAATAGGGGGAAGAAGTCTGGGCAGGACCTCACTCCTGGTCGGGGAATCATTGCTGAAGCCTCTACCGGAATGCCTGGTGGAGGTGGAAGAGATATTCGGTTGTTTGTCCCGCCGACTTCTGATAAAGCACGTCGGCAAGAGGATCCCACGGGGAAAACAAGGAGGAAAGATGGAAGAGGAGACGGCGGAGGTTCCAGGGCGAGGGAAAGGAAGGAAGTCACAGTGACAACGGACCCCAAGAATAAAGAAGGAGGGATCAAGAAGTCTTCTGGTGCGTGTTCGAGGTTGTCGTCTCAGATTTCGCAGCGAAAACCGGACGCGAGGGTGGTGAACTCGTTGGAGGGTACTTTTCCTCCTCCTGTGCCTATTCGTCAATCACCCATGAAGGTGGTTTTATCATCCTGCGCCGCGGCTCCGATTCCGGCTGGCGGTGCTGATGAGCCTGCGAGCAAGAAAGTTCGGTGGGTGGTTGAGGAACCTGCGGGTGACTCTTCTGCGTAGGCGAGGGTTACTGCAGATGTGACCATGGTTGAGGCTCCAACTGGAGGGGCCAGAGCTAGTAAAGTGGCTGGAGAGGCTGGGGCCCTGTCTAGTGGAGGGAATGTAGTGGTGAGTCCACTACTAGAAAAATAGTGTTTACTGATTGCCGAATCGGTCACAAAACAGCAAAATGGTCACTAAATTGAGGTTTAGTGACTGATTTGTGAACGATGGCGGAGGTTGGTATTTCGTTAGTCACTAATAATTTGTGATCTCAGAGTCGGCGGTCACAAATTTAGTGACTGATTGGGTGGTCAGAAAGCAGTTAAAAATTATCCAACCCTCTTGCAGTCACAAATCGGTCACAAATTGGTTGGAAATTTTAGGGACCCTCCCAGTCACAAATCGGTAACAAATCATTCATAAAGTAGGAAATTTTAGGGTTTTGGTTTTAGGGTCTATTGTTTAGGGTTTCGAGTCTAGTGTTTAGAGTTAATGGTATAGGGTATAGGGTTTAGGATTGAGGGTCTAGGGTTTAGGTTTTTGGGTTTAGTGTCTAGGGATTAGGGACTACGGTTTAGGGTTTGTGGTCCAGGATTTAGGTATTAGGATTTAGGGTGTAGGGTTCAAGGTCTAGGGTCTAGGGTTTAGAGTTTAAGGTATTGGGTCTAGGTTTTATGGTTTATGGTTTAGGGTTTAGGGTTTAGGGACTATGGTCTAGGGTCTAGGGTCTAGGTTTAGGTTTTAGAGTGTAGTGTTTAAGATTTAGGGTTTTGGGTTTAGGGTCATGGGTCTAGGGTCTAGGGTTTAGGTTTATGAATTAGGGTTTAGGGTTTTGGGTATTTGGCTTAGGGTTGAGGGTCTAGGGTCAAGGGTTTAGGGTCAGGGTTTAGGATTTAGGGTTTCGGGTTTTGGGTCTAGGGTTTAGACTTTAGGGTCTAGGGTATAAGGTTTAGGATCTAGGGTTTACTGCTTAGAGTTTTAGGGTTTAGGGTTTAAGGTCTAGGGTTTAGGGTTTAGGGTTTAGGGATTGGGGCTTAGGGTTTAGGCCTTAAGGTTTATGGTTTAGGTCTTGGGTTTTTGGTCTAGCGTCTAGGGTTTAAGGTTTAGGGTTTAGGGTTTAGGCTCTAGGTTCTAGGGTTTAGGGTTTAGGGTTTAGGATTTAATGTTGTATGTTTAAGGCTTAGGGTTTAGCGTTTAGGGTTTTGGTTTCTAGGTTTAGGGTCTAGGGTTCAGGGTTTAGGGTCTAGGGTTTAGGGTCTAGAGTTTAGGGTTAGGGTTTAGGGTTTAGGGTATAGGGTATAGGGTTTAGGGTTTAGGGTTTGAGTTTTGGGTTTAGGGATTTAGGGTTTAGGGTCTAGGGTTTAGGGTCTAGGGTCTAGAGTTTAGGGCTTAGGATTTCGAGTCTAGTGTTTAGGGTTTCGAGTTCAGGGTTTAGGGTTTAGGGTCTAGGTTTTAGGATTATAGGGTTAGGGTTTAGGGTTTTGTTTATTGGGTTTAGGGTTTTAGGGTTTAAGGTCTACGGTTTAGGGTTTAGTCTCTAAGGTCTCGGGTCTAGGGTTTAGGGTTTAGGGTCTAGGGTTTAGGGTTTAGGGTTTAGGGTTTAGGGTTTAGGGTTTAGAGTTTAGGGTTTAGGGTTTAGGGTTTTGGGTTTAGGGTTTAGGGTCTATGGTTAAAGGTTTGGATCTAGGGTTTAGGGTTTAGGGTATAGGGTTTAGAGTTTTGGGTTTTGGGTTTAGGGTTTACGGATTTATGGTTTAGGATTTAGTGTCTAGGGTTTACGGGCTTAGATCTGGTGTCTAAGGTTTTGGGTCTAGGTTCTAGGATCTTGGGTCTAGGGCCTAGGATTTTTCGGTTTAAGTTAGGTTTAGGATTTAAGGTTTAGGGTTTAGGGTTTATGGTTTAGGGATTATGGTTTAGGCTCTAGGGTCTAGGGTTTAGGGTTTAAGGTTTAGGGTCTAGGATGTGGGGTTTATGGTCTTGGTTTTAGGGTTTAAAGTCTAGGGGCTATTGTTTAGGGTCTAGGGTTTAGGGTTTAAGGTCAAGTGTTTAGGGTCTAGAGTTTAGGGTCTAGGGTCTAGGGTCTAGGGTTTAGGGTTTAGCGTTTATGGTTTTGGGTTTAGGGATTCGGGTTTCTAGGTTTAGGGTCTAGTATTCACGGTTTAGGGTCTAGGGTTAAGCGTCTAGAGTTTCGGGCTTAGGGTTTAGGGTATAGGTTTAGATTCTAGGATTTAGAGTTTTGGGCTTTGGGTTTAGGGTTTAGGGATTTAGGGTTTAGGTTCTAGTGTTTAGGGTTTAGGGTCTAGGGCTAGAGTTTAGGGTTTAGGATTTAGGGTCTAGTGTTTATGGTTCCGGGCTCTGGGTTTAGGGTGTAGGGTTTAGGGTTTAGGGTTTTAGTTTTTGGGTTTAGGGTTTTAGGGTTTTAGGGTATAGGGTCTACGGTTTAGGGTTTAGGATCTAAGGTCTAGGGTTTAGGATTAAGGGTCTAGAGTTTAGGGTTTAGGGTCTAGGGTCTAGGGTTTATGGTTTAGGGTTTAGGGTTTAGGGCTTATGGCTTAGGGTTTATGGTTTATTGTTTAGGGTTTAGGGTTTTGGATTTAAAGTCTAAGGTTTAGGGTCTAGGGTTTAGGGTCTAGGGTCTAGGGTTTAAGGTTTAGGATTAAGGTTCTAGTGTTTAGGGTTTCGAGCTTTGGCTTTTGGGTTTAGGGTTTAGGGTTTAGTCCTTAGGTTTTAGGGTTTTGGGTTTAGGGTTTCTGGGTTCAGGGTCTAGGGTTCAGGGTTTAGGGTCTAGGATTTAAGGTCTAGGGTTTAGGGTTTATGGTATAGGGTTTTGGGTTTAGAGTTTAGGGTTTAGGGTTTAGGGTTTAGGGTTTAAGGTCTAGGGTTTAGGCTCTGGGTTCTAGGGTTTAGGGTTTTATGGTTTAAGGTTAGGGTTAGCATTTAGTGTTTAGGGTTTAGGATTTTAGGGTTTAATGTTTAGGGGTTAGGGTTTACGGTATAGGTTCTGGGGTTTAGGGTTTAAGGTTTAGGGTCAAGGGTTTGTGGTTTAGGGCTAGGGTTTAGGGTTTAGGGTTTAGAGTTATGGGTTTTGGGTTTTAGGTTTAGGGTAGAGGGATTAGGCTTTAAGGTCTTGGGTTTAGGCTCTGTTGTCTAGGTTTAAGGGTTTTATGGTTTAGGTTAAGGTTAGGATTTTGGGTTTAGGGTTTAGGGTTTTAGGGTTTAAGGTTCAGGGATTATGGTTTAGGGTGTAAGGTTTGGGGTTTAAGGTTTAGGGACTAGGGTTTGGGGTTTGGGGTTTAGGGTCTAGGGTTTAGGGCTTATGGTTGAGGGATTCGGGTTTAGGGTTTCAGGTCTAGGGTTTAGGGTTTAGAGTGTTGGATTTAAGGTCTAGGGTTTAGGGTTTAGGGTATAGGGTTTAGGGTTTAGGGTTTAGGATTTAGGGTCTAGTGTTTAGGGTTTCGGGTTTAGGGTTTACGGTTTAACGTCTAGGGTTTAGGGTTTACGTTCTAGCGTCTAGGGTCTAGGGTCTTGGGTCTTGGGTTCAAGGTTTAGGGGTTAGGGTTTAGGGTCTAGGGTTTAGGTTTTAGGGTTTAGTGTCTAGGGTTTATGGTATGGGGTCTAGGATTTAGGGTTTAGTGTCTAGGGTGTAGGGTTTAGGGTTTACGGTCTATGGTTTAGAGTTTAGGGTATACGGTTTACGGTTTACGGTTTCGGGTTTAGGGTCTAGGGTTTAGGGTTTATGGTTTTTGGGTTTAGGGTCTAGGGTTTAGGGTTTACTGTCTAGGGTCTAGGGTTTAAGGTTTAGGGTTTAGGGCTTAGGGCTTAGGGTTTATGGTTTAGGGTTTAGGGTTTAGGGTTTAGGGTCTAGGGTCTAGGGTTTAGAGTTTAGGATTTAGGGTTTAGTGTTTAGGGTTTCGGGTTTAGGGTTTAGGGTTTAGTTATGAAGGTTTAGTGTTTAGGATTTACGGTTTTGGGTTTAGGGTTTCTGGTTTAAGGGTCTAGGGTTCAAGGGCTAGGGTCTAGGGTTTAGGGATTAGGGTTTAGAGTTTTCAGTTTTGGGTTTTGGGTTTAGGGTTTACGGTTAAGGGTTTAAGGTCTAGGGTTTTAGCTCTGGGGTTTAGGGTTTAGGGTTTTCTGGTTTAAGGTTAGGGTTAGGATTTAGGGTTTAGGGTTTAGGGTTTTAGGGCTTAAAGTTTAGGGATTAGGGTTTAGGGTCTAGGGTTTAAGGTTTAGGGTCTAAGGTTTGGGGTTTGGGGTTTAGGGTCTAGGGTTTAGGGTTTAGGGCCTGGAGTCTAGGGTTTAGTGTCTAGGGTTTAGGGCTTAGGGTTTATGAAGTAGAATTTAGGGTTTCGGGTCTAGGGTGTAAGGTTTAGGCTCTAGGATTTAGGGTGTAGGGTCTTGGGTCTAGGGTTTAGGGTCTAGGGTCTAGGGTTTAGGGTTTAGGATTTAGGGTCTAGTGTTTAGGGTTTCGGACTTAGGGTTTAGGGTTTACGATAGAAGGTCTAGGGTTTAGGGTTTAGGGCTTAGGGCTTAGGGTTGAGGGTCTAGGGTTTAGAGTTTAGGGTTTAGGGTTTAGGGTTTAGGGTTTAGGATTTAGGATTAAGGGTTTAGGCTTTAAGATTTAGTGTTTCGGGCTTAGGGTTTACGGTTTAGTGTTTAAGGTTTAGGGATTAGAGTTTTGTGGTTTAGGGTTTAGTGTTTTGAGTTTAGGTTCTAGGGTCTAGGGTTTAGGGTTTAGGGATTAAGGCTTAGTGTTTAGGGCTTAGGTTTTAGGGCATAGGGTCTAGGGTCTAGTGTTTTGCATTTAGGGGCTAAGGTTTAGGGTTTAGGGTTTAAGGTTTAGCGTTTAGGGTTTAAGGTCTAGGGTTTAGGGTTTAGGGTTTAGGGTTTAGCATCTAGGGTTTAGGGTTTAGGCTCTAGGGTTTATGGTCTAGGGTTTAGGATTTAGGGTTTTAGGTTTAGGATTTAGGGTTTAGGGCTTAGCGTTTAGGGTTTTGGGTTTAGGGTTTTGGGTTTAGGTTCTAGTGTTTAGGGTTTAGGGCCTAGGGACTAGGGTTTAGGGTCTAGGGTTTAGAGCTTAGGGTTGAGGGACTAGGGTTTAAGGTTTCGGGTTCAGGGTTTGGGATTTAAGTTCTAGGGTTTAGTGTATAAGGTCTAGGGTTTAGGTTTTAGGATTTAGGATCTAGTGTTTAGGGTTTCGGGTTTAGGGTTTATGGTTTAGTGATTAGGGTTTGGGTTTAGGGTATAGCATTTAGGGTTTTGGGTTTCGAGTTTAGGTTTTAGGGATTAGGGTTTAGGGCCTAGGGACTAGGGATTAGGGTCTAGGGTTTAGGGCTTAGGGTTGAGGGATTAGGGTTTAGGGTTTAGGTTTAGTGTTTAGATTTTACAGTTTAGGGTTTAAGGTTTAGGGTTTAGTGTTTAGGTTTTAGGGTTTAGAGTTTAGGGTTTACGGTTTAAGGTCTAAGGTTTAGGGTTTATGGTTTAGGGTTTAGTGTCTCGGGTTTAGGTTTTAGGGTTTAGGGTTTAAGGTTTAGGGTTTGGATTCTAGGATTTAGGGTTTGGGTTTGGGTTTATGATCTAGGGTTTAGGGTTTATGGTTTAAGGTTTAGGGTTTATGGTTTAGGGTTTAGGGTTTAGGGTTTAGGGTTTAGGGTTTAGGGTGTAGGGTTTGGGCTATAAGGTTTTAAATTTAGGGTTGTGAGTTAGGGTTTATGGTTTAGGCTTTAGGTTTTAGGGTTTGGGTTCTAGGATTTAGGGTTTGGGTTTATGGTATAGGGTTTATGGTTTAAGGTTTATGTTTTGGGGTATAGGGTTTAGGGTTTATGGTTTAGGGTTTAGGTATAAGGTTTAGAATTTAGCGTTATGAGTTAAGATTTAGGGTTTAGGGTTTAGGGTTTAGGTTTTATGGTTTAGCGTCTAGGGTCTTGGGTTTAGGGTTTAGGGTTTAGGGCTTAGGGTTTAGGTTTAAGGGTGTAGGGTTTAGGGTTTTTGGATTTAGGGATTAGGGTTTAACATTTAGGGTTTAGGGTTTTGGGTTTAGGTTCTACGGTTTAGGGACTAGGACATAGGGTTTAGGGCTTAGTGTTTAGGGTCTAAGGTTTGGGGTTTAGCGTTTAGGGTTTAAGGTTTAGGGTCTAGGGTCTAGGGTTTAGGTTTTAGGGTCTAGGGTCTAGGGTTTAGGGTTTAGGGTCTAGTGTTTAGGGTTTAGGGTCTAGGGTCTAGGGTTTAAGGTTTAGGATTTTGGGCTTAGGGCTTATGCTTTAAGGATTATTATTTGGGGCTTAGGGTTTTGGATTTAAGGTTTAGGGTTTAGGGTCTAGGGTCTAAGGTTTAGGATTTAGGATTAAGGGTCTAGTGTGTAGGGTATCGGGCTTAAGCTTTAAGGTTTAGTCCTTAGGTTTTAGGGTTTTGGGTTTAGGGTTTTTGGGTTCAGGAACTAGGGCTCAGGGTTTAGGGTCTAGGATTTAGGGTCTAGGGTTTAGGGTTTAGTGTATAGGGTTTTGGGTTTATAGTTTAGGGTTTTGGTTTTAGGGTATAGGGTTTTGTGTTTAAGGTCTAGGGTTTAGGCTCTGGGGTCTAGGGTTTAGGGTTTAATGGTTTAAGGTTGGGGTTCGAATTTAGGGCTTAGGGTTTAAGGTTTTAGGGTTTCGGATTTTGGTGTTAGGGTTTAGGATCTACGTTCTAGGGTTTAGGGTTTAAGGTTTAGGGTCTAGGGTTTAGGGTTTAGGGCTAGGTTTAGCGTTTAGGGTTTAGCGTTTTGGGTTTTGGGTTTTAGGTTTAGGGTCTAGAGTTTAGGGTTTAAGGCCCAAGGTTTAGGCTTTGTGGACTAGGGTTTAGGGTTTTATGGTTTAAGGTTACGGTTAGGATTTTGGGTTTAGGGTTTAGGGTTTTAGGGTTTAAGATTGAGGGATTAGGGTGTAGGGTTTAGGGTTTAAGGTTTAGGGTCTAGGGTTTGGGGTTTAGGGTTTAGGGTTTAGGGTCTATGGACTAGGGTTTAGGGTTTAGGGTTTAAGGTTTAGGGTTGAGGGATTAGGGTTTAGGGTTTCGGGTCTATGGTTTAGGGTTTAGAGTTTTGGATTTAAAGTGTAGGGTTTTGGCTATAGTATTTAGGGTCTATGGTATAGGGTTTAGGGTTTAGGGTTTAGGGGCTAGGGTTTTGGGTTTCGGGTTTATGGTTTAGGGTTTAGCATTCAATGTTTAGGCTTTAGGATTTAAGGTTTAGGATTTAAGGTCTAGGGTTTAGGGTTTAGGATCTATGGTTTAGGGTCTAGGGTCTTGGGTCTAGGTTATAAGGGTCTAGGGTTTTGGGTTTAGTGTTTGGTTTTAGGGTTTAGGGTTTAGTGTCTAGGGTTTAGGGTCTAGGGTTTAGGGTTTTGGGTTTGGATTTAGGATTTCGGTTTTAGCATCTAGGGTTTAGGCTTTAGAGTTTGGGGTATAGGGTTTAGGGTTTAGGGTTTAAGGTTTAAGGTTTAGGGTTTAGGGATTAGGGTTTAGGGTTTTTGGGTTTACGGTCTAGAGTTTAGGGTTTACGGTCTACGGTCTAGGGTTTATAGTTTAGGGTTTAAGGCTTAGGGCTTAGGGTTTAGGGTTTCGTGTTTAAGGTTTAGGATTTAGGGTCTAGGGTTTAGGGTGTAGGGACTAGGGTTTATAGTTTAGGACTTTGGGTTTAGTGTTTAGGGTTTCGGGTTTAGGGTTTAGTGTATAGGTTTTAGTGTTTAGGTTTTAGGGTTTAGGGTTTAGGGTTTCTGGGTTAAGGGTCTAGGCTTCAGGGTTTAGGGTCTAGGCTTTAGGGTATGGGTTTAGGGTTCAAGGTTTAGAGTTTACGATTTTGGGTTTTGGGTTTAGGGTTAAAGGTCTAGGGTTTAGGGTCTAGGGTTTAGGGTTTAGGGTTTAAAATCTAATGTTTAGGGTTTAGGGATTTGGGCTTAGGGTTTAGGGCTTAGGTTTTAGGGTTTAGGGTTTATGATCTAGGGTTTTGCGATTAGGGTTTAGGATTTAGGGTTTTGGGTTTAGGGTCTAAGGTTTAGGGTTTAGCATCTAGGGTTTAGGGTTTAGGGTGTAAGGTGTAGGGTTTAGGGTTTAGGATTTAGGGTTTTAGGTTTACGGTTTAGGGTTTAGGTTTTGGGTTTTGGGTTTATGATTTAGGATTTAGGGTCTAGGGTTTAGGGTTTAGGATTTAGGATTTAGGATTTAAGGTTTAGGGTTAAGGGTTTAGGATGTAGGCTCTAGTGTTTAGGGTTTCGGGTTGAGGGTTTATGGTTTAGTGTTTAGGGTTTAGGGTTTAGGGCATAGCATTTACGGTTTTGGGTGTCGGGTTTATGTTCTAGGGTTTAGGGTTTAAGGCCTAGGGACTAGGGTTTAGGGTTTAGGGTTTAGGGCTTAGGGTTGAGGGTTTTGAGTCTACGGTTTTGGTTCTAAGGTCTAGGGTTTAGGCACAAGGGTCTAGGGTCTAATGTTTAGGGTCTTGAGTCTAGGGTTTAGGGTTTAGGGTTTAGGATTTAGGGTTTTAGGTATAGCGTTTAGGATTTAGGGCTTTGCGTTTAGGGTTTTGGGTTTGGGGTTTAGGTTATAGGGCTTAGGGTTTAGGGCTTAGGGTAGAGGGATTAGGGTTAAGCGTTTTGGGTCTAGGTTTTAGGATTCAAGGTCTAGGGTTTTGGGTTTAGGGTTTAGTGTATAGGTTCTAGGGTTTAGGATTTAGGATTTAGGGTATAGTGTTTAGGGTTTAGGGTTTAGGGTTTAGTGTTTAGGTTTTAGGTTTTATGGTTTAGGGTTTAGGGTTTACGGTGTACCGTTTAAGGTCTAGGGCTTAGGGTCTATGGTCTAGGGTCTAAGGTCTAGGGTCTAGGGTCTAGGGTCTAGGGTTTAGGGTTTAGGGTCCATGGTTTAGGTTTTAGGGTTTAGTGTCTACGATTTAGGGTCTAGGGTTTAGGGTTTGGGGTCTATGATTTAGGGTTTGGGTTTTAGGGTCTAGGGTTTAGGGTTTAGAGTTTAAGGTATAGGGTTTAGGGTTTAACATTTAGGGATTAGGGTTTAGGATTAAAAGTTTAGGATTTAGGGTTGCGGGTTAGGATATAGCATTTAGGGTTTAGGATTTACATTTTAGGGTTTAGCGTTTAGGGTCTAGGGTTTAGGGTCTAGGATTTCGAGTTTAGGGTTTTGGGGTTTAGGATTTAGGGTTTAGTGTTTTGGGTTTAGCGTTTAAGGTCTAAGGTCTAGGGTTTAGGCTTTAGGACTTAGGGTTTAGGGTTTAGGGTCTAAGGTTTAAGGTTTAGGGTTTAAGGTTTAGTGTTTAGGGTTTGGGGTCTAGGGTCTAGGGTTTAAGGTTTATGGTTTAGAGTCTAGGCTTTAGGGTTTAGGACATAGGGTTTAGGGTTTAGGGTTTACGGTGTACCGTTTAAGGTCTAGGGTTTAGGGTTTAGGGTCCATGGTTTAGGTTTTAGGGTTTAGTCTCTACGATTTAGGGTCTAGGGTTTAGGGTTTGGGGTCTATGATTTAGGGTTTGGGTTTTAGGGTCTAGGGTTTAGGGTCTAGGGTTTAGGGTTTAGAGTTTAAGGTATAGGGTTTAGGGTTTAGGGTTTAACATTTAGGGTTTAGGGTTTAGTATTAAAAGTTTAGGATTTAGGGTTGCGGGTTAGGATATAGGGTTTAGGGTTTAGGATTTAGGTTTTAGGGTTTAGCGTTTAGGGTCTAGGGTTTAGGGTCTAGCGTTTCGGGTTTAGGGTTTTGGGGTTTAGGATTTAGGGTTTAGTGTTTTGGGTTTAGCGTTTAGGGTCTAAGGTCTAGGGTTTAGGCTTTAGGACTTAGGGTTTAGGGTTTAGGGTCTAAGGTTTAAGGTTTAGGGTTTAAGGTTTAGTGTTTAGGGTTTGGGGTCTAGGGTCTAGGGTTTAAGGTTTATGGTTTAGAGTCTAGGCTTTAGGGTTTAGGACATAGGGTTTACGTTCTAGAGTTTAGGGATTAGGGTTTAGGGCTTAGGGCTTAGGGTTTATTGTTTAGGGTTTAGGGTTTATGATTTAAGGTATGGGTTTAGTGTCTAGGGTCTAGGGTTTAGGGTTTAGGATTTTGGGTCTAGTGATTAGGGTTTTGGGTTAAGGGTTTAGGGTTTAGTGTTTTAGTTTTAGGGTTTAGGGTTTATGATTTAAGGTCTGGGTTTAGTGTCTAGGGTCTAGGGCTTAGGATTTAGGATTTTGGGTCTAGTGATTAGGGTTTTGGGTTAAGGGTTTAGGGTTTAGTGTTTTAGTTTTAGGGTTTAGGGTTTAGGGTTTCGGGGTTTAGGGTCTAGGGCTCAGGGTTTATGGTCTAGGGTTATGGGTCTAGGGTTTAGGGTTTATGGTTTAGGGTATAGGGTTTAGGGTTTAGAGTTTAGGGTTTTGGGTTTTGGGTTTAGGGTTTAAGGTCTAGGGTTAGGCTCTAGGGTCTAGGGTTTAGGGTTTTTAATGTTTAAGGTTAGGGTTCAGAATTAGGGTTTAAGGTTTAGGGTTTTAGGGTTTAAGGTTTAGGGATTAGGGTTTAGGGTCTAGGTTCTAGGGGTTTAGGGTTTAAGGTTTAGGGTCTAGGGTTTAGGGTTTAGGGTCTAAGGTTTAGGGTCTAGGGACTAAGGTTTAGGGTCTAGGGTTTAGGGCTTAGGGTTGAGGGATTAGGGTTTAGGGTTTAAGGTTTAGGGTTTAGGGTTTAGGATTTAAGGTCTAGGGTTTAGGGTCTAGAGGTTTAGTGTCTAAGTTCTTGGGTTTAGGGTTTATCATTTATCGTTTAGGGTTTAGGGTTTAGGGTTTAGGGTTTAGGGTTTAGGGTTTAGGGTTTAGGGTTTAAAGTTTAGGGTCTTGGGTCTTGGGTCTTGGGTTTAGTGTCTAGGGTCTATGGTTTAGGGTTTAGGGTTTAGGGTTTAAGGTCTAGGGTTTAGGGTTTAAGACGTAGGGTTTAGGGTTTAGGGTCTATAGTCTAGGGTTTAGGGTTTATGATTTAGGGTTTAGGGTTTTCGGTTTAGGGCTTAGGGTTTAGGGTCTGGGGTTTAGGGTTTAGGGCTTAGGGTTCGGGGTTTGGGGTTCTGGGGTTTAGGGTTTAGGGTTCAAGGTTTCGGGTTTAGGGTTTCGCGTTCAGCGTTTAGGATTTAGGGTTTAGGGGTTGAGGTATAGGGTTTCGGGTCTAGGGTTTAGAGTTTAGGGTCTAGCATTTAGGGTTTAAGGTCTAGGGTTTAGGTTTTAGGGTTTAGATTTTTGGGGTTTAGGGTTTACGGTTTAAGGTCTAGGGTCTAGGGTTTAGGGTTTAGGGATAGGGGCTTCGGGTTTAGGGTTTAGGGTTTAGGGTCTAGGGTTTTGGTATTAGGATTAAGGATTTAGGGTCTAGGGTTTAGGGTTTAGCGTCTACGGTTTAGGGTCTAGGGTTTAGGGTTTAGGGTCTACGATTTAGTGTTTAGGCTTTAAGGTCTAGGGTCTAGGGTTTAGGGTGTAGGGTGTAGGGAGTAGGGTTTAGGGTTTAGGGTTTAGGATTGAGGGTTTTAGGTTCGGGTTTAGGGTTTAGGGTATTGGTTTAGGGATTAGGGTTTAGGGTTTCTGGGTTAGGGTCTAGGGTTCAGGGTAGGGGGGTTTAGGGTCTAGGTTAGG